>APFE030595173.1:1305-29894 GCA_000404065.3 Pinus taeda | reverse complement strand
AAATGTTTAATAAAATTGTAATGTGCATATTTATTTGTATTAAAAAAAAAAAATTGCTTGCCAAATATGTTAGTAAAAGTAAAATTAAATATAACAAATTTAAAATTGAATAATGATAAGAGAAGTAGATTACATCTCTCAAATACAATCATGGTGGGAAGGTCATGGCCAATGCCAAGGAAATGGAACCTATATCACACTCTTCGAAGATCAAGCTAGGTTATGCAAATATACACACATTTCTCAAATACAACACTAGTGGGATGGTTATGGTCAATACCAAAGAAATTGATCTGATGTCGCAGTCTTCAGAGATAAGCTTATGTAGTACATAGATATACAAACTAAATGAATTAAATGACATGATATGAATACATATTTTCTAGCAGGGAGGAAGGTCAGGTGGAGGAGGAAGGATTGATTGGGAGGGTCCTTTGCCATTTTTCACAATCCAAGCCATCTTCAGTCCCCATGATGTATGAACTTCTAAATGGCAGTGCATGAACCAGACACCTGCAACAATAGATAAAATCTTAGATATTCAATGTAGTTTTGTAGGTATAAAAAATTCCTAAATGCATTTTCCCTAATTCAAATGGTTTGGTTTTTATACATATATTTGATATGTTTCTAGTTAATAACATTTCAATAGTGGTGATGGATTATTACCTGGATTGTCAGCTCTGAATCTTAAGGCCACCCAACCACCTGAAGGCACTCCAACAGTGTTTCTTTCTGCAGGATCAACAAGGTTAAACTTTGGGGAATCTTTTGTTTCATTATAATTTCCAAAACCTTGGCCTACAATGAAGAAATTGAAGCCATGCAAATGGATGGGATGGCTCTCAGCACCAGCAATGCTGGTGTCCTGCAGAACCAACTGGACAGTGGTGTTGAAGGGGATGACTTTTGCCCTTGTTCCATTCATAGGAGTTGTGACGTTTTTGGGAGGATTGCCTGTGTAGTTGAATGGGAAAGGAGGGTTATCTGGGAAGTTGGTCTTATAAATTCCCTTCATTTTTCCTGTGTAGTGTGATTGCAGAAGAGCAACGGTGGGCATAACAAAGGAAATATTGTTAATGGATGCAGTGAATTTGGTTCCATTGACTCCCTGGCATTTCTGACCCTTTGGACATGGATTCAACCCAAGACTCACTGTGAAATAGAACTTTCTGTCTACTGTCTGTGGAACCAAGGCTGGGTATTGTGCATTGGCTAAGCTTTTGATCTTAAGGGTAAAGTTGGTGGCAAAAGAGGTATCGTTAAAGATCGGGAGCTTTGGCATTATAGCATTGGTAAAATTAGATGAAGAATTTAGATGAGAGGTGTTGAAAAGCACATGTTTAGAGTAGGTCAAAATCCCTGCAAGTGTAGTGTTATCAAATGTGCCTTGCCCTGTTGCATATGGACTGGCTAATATGAAGAATTGTTTGCCCTTGTAGTCCGATGCAGAAGCAGTTAGCAAGACGTTGGTTGTCTGGCCGGGCGCTATCAAAATGGTGTCTGTTTTCACAGGTTTGGTATACACCGCATCCACCTCAACCACAGTCATGGTATGGTTGGCGATGGTTAGGAACAATTCATCATTGAGAGCAGCATTAATTATTCGAAGAAGATATGTCTTCCTAGGAACAACGTTCAGAATGAATGTATCTGCATTTCACATCGCCAACTATCTTTTGTCAAATACAAAAATAATACTAACCAAATAAAAACAAACTAGACCAAATCATGTTTTCATGAAATACAGATTTGCAAGAGCCAATTTTTCACTCGCATATTGTAAAATTATGTATTTGAAATTATTGAAATTATGTCAAATGGAGTTACTTTTTATGGTTGGACAAAATTTGTTATCTCCCCCACTTAAGTTCAATCCCCTACAAATAACATGATAATAAGAAATATTGTCATAATGACTACATACTTATGAATATTATCATATTGACCGAGTTGTATTGACCCTCACTGTAACAATGTGCCCACTGAAATTATATACAAGTTCACCCAAAAAGCAAAAAAAAATATTAACATAGAACAAAAAAATATATATTAGTATTGGAAGGTAACATGTTACACCGAGGCAAGACACTCCATCACCTTTTTGAGACTTCACCACCTTTTTCATATTATGACAAGGGAATCCCCACTTTTGATGTTAGTATAAGTCATGGCAGTGCAGCTTTTTCATATTATGACAAGGAATCCCCACTTTTGATGTTAGTATAAGTCAGGGCAGTGCAGGACTTTTGTACCTAAAAATCGATTTTCAAGATTCAATAATATGCCAGACATACTGTAAGCGTAACATGTTTTTTATATCAACTTTGCTTGCATTCCAAAAAAATATCATCGTTCATATAGATTCGAAGCATTTCCAGTTTTTTAAGATTTTGGTAGACTAAAAGCCCCGCATATTTGTTAGATGATGTAAACTATGATTATGGTGAAACCATGATTTCCACCCAATTGACCTAAAAATAATTGCAATCTGTTGATTGAAAAGATATGTAATCATTTTAATGCATTGAATTTAGATAATGTACCATATTATTGGAATGGACTTTTCTGCATTGAATGTGGAGGATATGTTTGGGTACATTGAATATGGAATGGGATGGAAACTGATTTAGAGTTTGGGCTTGATATGCAAGATACCATAACTCAATGTTGCATTAAAACTGGGTGTCGATGGATTTGAGGTCAGCAATGTTGCATTAAAACTGGGATTTGATGGATTTCAGCTTGGCAATTTTCACTTATAGGCTTGATCGGGTAAGGTTATTACTATAAAATGTTAAATATTAAAGACAATAAACTAATCATTAACATGATGCTTAAAAATTTAAAATCTGGAATGTGAGATTAGCAACTTTGACCTGCATGGAAGACACATGATCGAGTGATTATAATATAAGCCTAAGAAATTGAAAATCTAACCATTAATGGCTGAGCAGTTGTAGAGAGGTCCAGGATGTCCATTGATAGTGTAACAATCCGAAACGTTAGGACCACCTCCAGTTTGCATAGCCTGATTAACGACATTCTCAGTATCTGCATTCCACCATTCCCCTGCAATATAGAATGAACACAAACAATCAATAAAATAACCATATAAAAGAAATCATTGATGGATCAATCTGAAGCCAGAAAATAATGAAAAGTTTATAAGAAAACATTGTTTGATCAATGACATGATGCATATAGTCATGTCTACCAAGAATCAGAGGGACTTCTTTGTATGGCTTTGGAAATGGATAAGGAACATGGCGTTTAGGATAGATGATGAAAGCGCCATATACGCTCGCTCTTAGCCAAGAGAGGTGAGCGTGCCACCAGAGAGTTCCCCTCTGTCCTGTGACAGTGAAGTTATAAACATAAGTCTGTCCCGTTTGAATTGGGCATTGGGTTATGTAAGCAGGGCCATCTGCCCAACCAGACCTCAATTGTCGAACTCCATGCCTGCAAATAACAAATAATTAGAATTAGCTATTCATTAAGATCAAGCAAATCTGTATATTGAGTCCAGATGGTGCATTAGATTGTATGGGTGGTAGTAATCATCCTTATTCCAATTGTAGATTTGCAGAATATTTTCCAGTGAGATGGTCAATTATTCAACCTCCCCATTTTATGTAAGATTTGAGGACATTCTTAAAATCTGTCATGGAAATAAATTCAATTCCAATATATAAATGTATTTGGTTTTTAAGCCAAATGCTTGGATATAGAAGCCAGATATTTATGGTTTTGAAAGAAAGTTAAAACATTATTGAAATGGTGTATCGAATTATGACAATGCACCAACAGAACAGCATTGAATTCATTTATTTAGGTTCCATTATTTTTTCTTTACCAACAAAGTTAAAAAAAGGATAACTAGAACAATGGGTGTATGAGTATGTGTGTACCAGTGAATTGAGACATTATTGCTAACATGATTATGAACTTTGATGATGACTCTATCTCCCTCACGGACGACTATTTTAGGTCCAGGAGATTTCCCATTGACTGTAATCAATGGCTTTGTGTGGCAGAGACGAGTAACGTTCTTCAACCTCACCTGCACAACTTCCCCACATTAAAAACCAAACCAAACAGGAAAAGTCTACATCAAAAAAATAAATAAATAGATCTGATCTACATAATACTGCAATTAATGATGATAATGATAAGAAATATAATCTATGTTGCAAGATTCTGATCTCAGTATCTCACATGGAATGAGTAATGTCTGGTCGTTTTCCCTGCAACAAGTTGAACAGCAAGTAGTACAACAAGCAACTGAATAATCAGCTTTATTCCGTACTCTGCTCCGGCCATGGGCGCCATCATGTTGAGCTGTGTGAATGAATTAGACTTACTTCTGTCACTGATCTCAGATGGATGACAACAGCTGAAATGGAAGAGATATAAATATAGTGATTGACTGTATGCAGTTTGGCAGGTAAATGGTATTGTGAGAAGTACAATAGACTTTATTTTGCTCATTGGTGAGCTAGTGGAGTAGTATACAAGTGAAATGGAAAACGAGTCCATGACACACACCAACAATTTAAAATTCTTTTTTACAATGTGTAGGTGTACCAAACTCCATGATTGTCGTCAATCGAAAGCATATCTTAGGTGGCCGACCTTTCTTCTCAGCTCTGCAACTAATTATTGAGCCATGTCTCAACGACCACAGTCAATATCTCATTGCCATCGTTCACTAATGATTTGGTTACGTTTTGTGCGCACACGTTTCCACCGCGATGCTATGTTCATGCAACTTTTATCTTCTGTGGATGTTTATGTTTCGCCTAGTGATTTAATACTCAACGACAACATGGTCCCTCCCGGAAGACATCAGAGAATTAGATTCATTTTATGTTGGTGCGGCTCAAACCTCGGTGGAGACATAAGGTTTTGATGGGGCAGCGACACGTCCATATATTCATGGTCCACCTCAAAAGTTTCAAGTAGGCTGGAAGATAAAAGTACCATATATCGGCTTAACGGGATTGCAGTGGGTGAGGGAAAGAACGGAAAATTCTATACACTTCCTTACATTTTTTTATTCTCATTCTTGTTTGTACTTACTACTAGAATTTTGTTTGGTAACTAGATTTTTTTTATTATATGTAAATTGCATTTTGACCCACATGTTATATTAGATCTCATATTAGTCTCAATGGTTAGCTAGTTGGTAGAATTAGTAGTGTAGGTAAAGTATTTTTTTCTTGAGTCAATACGAAGGGATCATTTTAAAGCATTTTTTTTGGTCTTTTGGGTTGAGCCAACATGAAGTGATTATTTTGGTAGCTTTCCCTGGTACAAATATTCCATAGATGTCACACGGTGAACCACAAAGAAAAAAATGATATATCTCACAATACTAACATAACACAAACTCATCAAAATTAACTAAATTATGATTTTCTTTTAAATTATTATTATTTGTAAAAAAAATTGATATATGAGTTAAAGATATATATTTAAAGGAATATGTAACAAGAAAATACAATAAAATGACAATAAGTAATAATAGTTCAATGAGATTATGAATATGACATTTTTTTAATTAAATTGAAATACAAAAAGGTCACAACTCAATCTCTATTCAAGTGATATTTCATGCCTCTTAAATCCCTACCATCTATATAATAATCATTGAAAAATCTGAATTAATTTTTTGGAAACTTAATTTTAAAAATAGACACCTATGTTTGTTATAATTAAATTGTATTTTTAAACGTATAAGCACATTCAACATTCTAAAAAATTGTTGGTATACTTGCATTATGTAATTTTAGTAGCTGATTTTTGCAATTTAAATTATTCTTCTAAAGTCCGGCAATATTTTAAACAAAGTTGGTTGAAAAACACTAGAAAAACATAAACCTATAATGCTTATGCTAAGTTAGGAATCATTTGAATGATAGGGAAGCTCTTTGAAATTATGCTTAAATAGTAGGCTAGTAATTATTTGAATGGTCAGGAAGCTCTTTGAAATTACAACTTTTCAATGAAATTTAAATGTTATAAGTTTTTGAATTTTTCCAACAGCCATTATTAGAATTATTCTATGCAATTGTGGGTGAAATTTCAATTTTACATATTTTAAATTCTATTTTTGAATGTATAAATAGATTCACTAGAAAATTCTTTAGATATTTGGTTTACCTAAGAGCAATTGTAACACTACCTCCCACCCGCTTGAACCTTCCAAGCTAAATGAGAGGTGTTACTTTATCCTAACCTGACCTCCATGGTCTCATTATGGAAATGGGGTTACAAAATTTCCTCCCTCTCCATTGTTAGCGAAAATCAACTTTGGACTACACTGTCACACACAACTCGTTGAGATATTTTCGTTGATATAAAATTTATCAAAATCCAACACCTGAATCAAAAGTTGTGGCCATTTAAAGTCTGACTATTAATACTTGCCACATCAGTAAGCAATTCCATGTGGATCCTCCCATTAGCCTATATGGAGATTCCACCTGCGTCTTCCACCACATCACTGCACCACCATGCCCTCTATGCCTTCGCCTTAGACCTTTGGCGTTACCCAACCAATCCTTCAGGGTGAAAATTTCATGTTATATGATGGGAGTATTTCTCGTCTCATGACTCCCATCTCCCAAGATGCTACAAGGTTTCATCAACTTCAAAGTCTCAGACCGTGACAGGGAATATTGGTGTCAATTACTCGATTGTCTCCCATTTCCTCGGTATCTGTCAACTATGGCCTTTGCATAAAACATTGGCATCGCAAGGGATCTCTCCTGGGGTGAGACAGACACTTCTCATCTATTGTTGGGAATTTTTCAGTTCCTTGGCCCCATCAATCACAACCTATCCTTTGGATGTGCGCTTTGAACCTCTCGAGGTCCACGCCCCACAATGACAATTTTCTCCATCAAGTGCCAAGAAGATTTCTCGTCCCTCGGTGTTGTTAATCGCAACTTGTCCCCTAAATTACACATTTGAACCTGTCAGGATCTGCAACCCTCGATGACAATATGGACATTAAGTAATAGGTTTGCCTCTCGTCAAACACCTCATTATAGTTAGCAACTTTCTCAGTCTACCTCTTGCTCCTTCACTGTAATAACCAGTAACAGGGTTCACTAGCTCCCACAATTGGAGTTTTTCAGCCCCGTGACCTCTTGCTCATGGGCTTTACATGTCAGTCCCAAGGGGAAAATAATGCATATGTTCTCGATGTTATTCATAGGTCTCCTCGACCTTTACCCAGGTCATTCAAGCAGTCACACAGGCTTATAAGATGAAAATGAGCATACGAGCAATTGACTTGTTGATTAACCATCAACATGAGCATGTTAATACATAAACCATTCGCGAGGATAATAAATTATCCATGTTGGAACATCTTGGCATTACAAGACTTATCAAGCCTTTGCAAATGAGATAATCACCCACAACACATTTCATTACAATACTTTTCATTCTAGCAGACACATATAAACATTTCTATTGAAATCCATTCAACCAATACTATATAGCGACATAAGTAATCATTGCGTTACTTAGACAAGCATGACAGTGCAAGTAAATCACTTATTATGATTATATAGAGATATCAACACCTTCTGAGTGTATGAAATCCTCTAGATTCACAAGCTCATCCAATGTACTAAAGCACAGGACAAGAATCTACTTCTACTTTCAACCAACGGAAGCCAATAAATCAATGAAAATGATATGAACAAAAAGAAGATAAATCAATGGCACATAACACAATATGTATCTGGAGAAAGCCATTGCTCAAAACCTCCCTATCTGTATTGTAGATATCAGAAATATGAGTGAAGATACAAAGCTTGTTCTCACTAGAATAATTTCACACAAGTATGCTCAACTCTCTCAGCTCACAGGCTATCTCAAGCCAAATCTTTAGCCTATTCATCAACTCTCCAAGCCCCTAATATCTTGCGTAATTCCTAGGATGAATAGCCCATATTTAAAGGGAATTCATGCTTCCAAAACTACGCAATCCAAACATAGGTCATTCTCTGGTTGCATGCATGATATTTACAACTTAGTAAACCACACAACTAATAGTACAATGTCCCTGCTCTCTAGTCTCAACTGGGTCTTTCTCAGAATCGACATGGATGAGTTTCTGATGAGGGAATCTTTAGTTAACTAGAGTGAAACTTGTGGATGCACTAGTGCACCACTGACTGTTAACTCTCTATTAGTTTCACAAATAGTTTGGAACTAATTTAACTGAACATAACTTAGTAAACTGAGTGATCTAATTACAACTGACTATTAAACTCATACTACACCCCTAAAACTTAGGGAGAACATATACATGACTTCAGAAAGACTTCCAACTCGAAATTCCTAAGCTAATTAAGTTAACTAAACTTAATTAACTATTTACAAGTTGCTATGAGAATAGAATTCAATTTTAATTCTCAATTTAATTCAATGACAAATTAAACTAGAATTTCTTATTTCCATTTATCAACACTCCCTCTCAACAAGAAATGGATTGTTAGTGACCCAAATCCTGTCTCTGTGAAACTCGAATTTACATCTTGACAATGTGTTTGTCAAAATGTCAGCATCTTGCTCCTCCGTGGGAATGTACTCTAAAAACATAATCCACATCAATACACAATCTCTGAGATGATGATATCGGATATCAATATGCTTGGAAAGATCATGAAAAAATGGATTTTCAGAGAGTTTAATACAACTTTGATTATCGCAGTAAATCACAGTTAGATCCATCTATTGACCAAACAAACCAGCCAGGATCTTCCTCGTCCAGATGGCCTCACATGTTGCCTGACTCGCAACCATGTACTCTACCTTTGTTGAACTGAGTGCAACGAATCTCTATTTCCTGTTGTACCAAGAAATTGCTGCTAACCCAATACTGAAGATCCCTCCTGATGTGCTCTTCCAGTTGTATGGACTCCCTGCCCAATTTGCATTGGTGAAGCCTTGAATCTTCACTCCCTATGTTCGTTCATACGATAATCCATACTTATAAGTTCCCCTAAGGTATCTCAACACATGCTTTGTCACCTTCCAATACAGCTTGGTAGGCCTAACCATCGTGACTAAGTTGGTTAACTGCAAGAACGTATTCGGTTGTGTGTTCACCAAGTACATGAGTGAACCCAAAAGTTGCTTGTAAACAATAGCTTCCACTACTTCCCCTGAAGTAGCATCCTCCTTCCTCTAGTTACCTGCTAGAGGAGTCTCCATGGGTTTGTAGCTCTCCATGTATAATCTCCTGAGCATCTCATTGGCATACTTTCCCTGAGACACAAACAACTCCCCATCACCCTGCAATACCTCCATGCCAAGAAAGTAACGCATGAGCCCCATGTCCTTCATCTCAAACTCTCTTGCAAGGTCCTCCTTGCAAGACTTGATCAATTGATCATCACCTGTCAGTATGAGATCATCAACATAAAGTACATTGATCAATAGTTTAACTTCCACCACTATGTGGTATGGATTCACATCAATTTCACACTTCGTGAAGCCCAACCCGGTGAAGTAGCTATCTATCCTAGGTACCTAGCACGGGGTGCTTGCTTTACCCCATGCAATGATTTCTTGGGCCGGCACACATGCGACTCACAGTCAAAGGTATCAAAACCTTCAGGCTGCTCTATGCACACTTCTTCCTCAATAATGCCATTATGGAAGGTTTTCTTCACATCCATCTGATGTATCTCCTAGCCCATATGTTCTGATAGTGCCAATATAGATCTGATCAATGAGTACCTTGCAATAGGAGCAAGGGTCTCATCATAGTCAATCCCTTCTACCTATGAAAATCCATAGGCCACATATCTAGCCTTATGCTTCTCCACACTACCATTTGCAGTGTGTTTTACCTTGTAAATCCAACAGGAGCTCACCATTGACTTGTCCTCCGGTCTCGGGACCACATCCCGAACATTGTTATGAACTATGGAGTCATACTCCTCCACCATGGAATTAACCCAAACCATTTGTTGCATTGCTTCCTTAAAGGAAGATGGCTTTGTCATAACACATTCGCCCACAAGAGCCATGTATCCAGTATACCTCTCAGGTGACCTCCTTCGCCTGCGCTGAGAAGTGGGTGCTCCCACATTCTGATCCAGGTGGATATTGGTGGCCACGTGCCAAATCCACTTGGACCCCCACCATTGTTTCTTTCAACTCTTCAGTTTCCTAAATTATAGCACAGTTTACTATTTTTAGCAGTTTTTCAGGTCCTGAACTTTCGGCGCTGTTTTGAGGCCCTAAACGACGTTTTTTGGGAAATATGGGGGCAACATGGGTCCGTGGACCGATGTTGCCCTTCCCAAAGTAGCAGTTCTCGGATAGATCTTTCTAACGAGCTATTGTACGCGTCAACGGAGATCATATGCCAAAGTTACAACCCCGGGAAGTTGATGTACCAATTTACCCAAACGGGGCCCACAGTTTGGCGTTTCATCTTCTAGGGTTAGGTTTTGGGAATGTTAAGGGTTTTCCATTGTTTCTCAACAATAAATAGGCCTTTGAGCCTCATTGTAACACAGTTCAGAGGCATGTAGCCGCCACATCTCTTCTCAGAGATAAGCTACCATTGCCCTAGTTGGTTTATTTCCGACTCTGTTTGTAAGCATATTTCAGTGTTTTCCATTAATGAAATGAAGTATTATTTCCGCTGCATCTTTGTGTATATGGTTATCTCTGTATTTTATTGTGTTTCTGTTTAAATCCGGATCAGTGGTATTAGAGCGGTCTGCTTTTTCTCTGTTTTTCTTTGCATGTCCCTAACGAGGTCGGGATATAAGGAGTTAGGGCTTGAACTGGTCGAACCTTTGAAAGACCAACCTCGCAAATCCCGACGGCCTCCCATGGAGGATGAGAAGAAAGATGAGGGGGCAGGAGATCCTATCAAAATATTGCTCGAAGAAGCCCTCGAGTGACAACGGTACACGATGATGGACAACTTTGCCCAGATCCTTCAGTGGCTACCCAGAAGCGATGCATCAGCTTCTAGCAGCTACTCTGGAAACCCCATGCCCTTTAAGGTACAAGTTAATTTTGAAATCCCCATATTCGAGGGTCAGATAGACGCAGATGCCGTAGATAAATGGTTAAATCTGCTAGAGGGTCATTTTTCTATTCATGAATTTTCGAGTCGGGAAAATATTGTTTTCGCTCTTCTCAAAGCAGCCCCCCACGTCAAGGACTGGTGGGAAACCTACTGCGAGCAGAAGGATGAAAGTACCGGCTCACTATTTTCAGCCGCACCCACCTAGAATTCATTCCGGGATGCCATCAAGGAGCAGTACTACCCTGTCGGAAACTATGAGGATGAATACATAAAGTGGACCACGGTGTGGCAGGGACGGGACCAAGACGTGCCGGAGTTCACCAATCTTTTCCATACCCTTCGCACAAAGTTGGGTATCAAGGATACGGAGCAGCATTTGATACTCAAATACCATGACTGGCTGCACAAGTACATCCAGGAAGAAATAGAATTCCTGAACATCTCCTCGCTCGACACAACATACCGATATGCCGTCAAGGTCAAGAAGAAGTTTAAACAAAAGAAGCGAGACTTTGGATCTGCGAATCCAAAGCAAGGGAAAGGTGCCCCTAAACCACAGAACAAAGGACAGAGCCAAGGCAGGATAGCCCAAGAAAACTCGCCAAAGCTGCAAGCAAAGAGCACCGTCGCGAAGCCGAAAAAGGACACGGGAAAATTGTGTGAGTTCCATAAGAGCTCCACCCACAACACAAGTGAGTGTCGGGCCAAGCAGTCACTGGTGGCTGAGCTAAAGGTTTTAGAATCAGATGCATGTTCCGACTCTGAGTCAGAACCTGACAAGGTGAACGACAAAGGGAAACAGATCATTGATGTGGATCCCATTGCCACTTTTGCTATCGCTAAGATCCAGAAAAATGAACCCGAAGATCCAAAGGAGGAGGAGTGTCTCTTCCACTCCCAGATGTGGGTAAAGGGCTCCTCGCTACAATTCATTGTCGATAGTGGGAGCCAAAAGAACCTCATTTCAGTAGAGGTCGTGAAGCGGTTGGCTTACTGACCACAACACATCCACAACCGTACATCATCGGGTGGCTTCACCAAGGACGGGATCTTCGCGTGAGCCAGTAGTGTTGCCTTCCATACAACATCAAGCCCTTCACGGATGAGGTATTGTGTGACATTGCTCCCCTTGAAGTTTGTGATGTATTATTAGGACAACCATACTTGTGGAAGCGACATGCTTTGTATGAATCAAGGCCTCGTGCTATTATTATTACATTGGGAAATAAGTTGTACAGGATACCAGAGGTAGCACCGCCTACCGCCATCTCTTTGGTTACTGCAAAACAATGCAGTAAGCTCATTTCCAAAACCGGGAAATTTGTTTTCTTGATGATATGCCCTCAAGGAAAGAAGACGACGGTGGCCACGGCCTCGAGACAGGGCCCCTCTGCACGACAACTACAGATGGACAAGGTCGTGGAGGAATACGAGGACATCTTCACCTCCCCCGCAGGGGTTCCTCTGCACTGTCAGGTCAAGCACTCCATCGATCTAACCCCAGGTGTGCTGCTACCCAATGGACCAATTTATCGGTGCTCTGTTTTGGAGAACGATGAAATTAAGAGGCAGATTCAGGAGTTACTGCAGAAAGGTCACATCCGTCCGAGTTCGTCGCCTTGTGGGAGCCCAATCGTGTTGGTACGGAAGAAGGATGGGACTTGGAGACTCTGTATTGACTATCGGGCACTGAATAATATCACTGTTCGTAATAGGTACCCGATCCCGCGGATTGATGACCTCTTGGACCAACTAAAGGGGGCGAAATATTTCAGCAAGATCGATCTGAAGTCAGGATATCACCAAGTACCAATCGAACCCTCTTATGTGTGGAAGACTGCCTTCAAAGCCAAGGAGGGCCTTTTCGAATGGTTGGTTATGCCTTTCGGATTGACGAATGCTCCTGCAACCTTCATGAGGCTAATGGATGACATCTTGCGCCCATTCACCAACTCATTTGTAGTGTTATACTTGGATGACATTCTGATCTTCAGCTAGAGTTGGGAAGAGCACCTCCACCACATCCGACAGGTTCTCCAAACATTGAGGCAACACAAGCTATGTGCCAATTTGGAGAAATGCACTTTTGGCATGACCGAGGTTCAGTATCTGGGATACATTATTGATGAACAGGGGGTGCATGTGGATCCAGCCAAGATCCAAGTCATTCGGGATTGGCCATCTCCAACCACTCTGATAGAGCTCCACAACTTTCTAGGTCTTGCCAACTTCTACCACAGGTTCGTGTTTTCTCATATCACTTGGCCCTTGAGTCAAGTCACCAAGGGAGGAGTGAAAGCCAAATTCTTTTGGTCTGAATCTCAACAGAAGGCATTCATAGAGTTGAAAGATCGCCTCTGCACGGCACCAATGCTCGTGTTACCAAATTTACAACAACCATTTGAGGTCGAGACGGATGCCTCTGATTATGCTATTGGGGCAGTCCTTACTCAACACGGGCATCCAGTGGCATATCACAGTGAAACGCTTTCAGACACAGTCCGAAAGTATCCCACTTATGATAAAGAGATGTATTCCATTGTGCAGGTCTGTCGACAATGGAAGCATTACATTTTGGGGAAGGAAACGGTCATCCACATAGACCATCGACCCCTGCAGTTCATACAGACCCAAGGGAAATTGCAGAATGATCGCCATCAGAAGTGGTCAACATACCTGCAACAGTTCCATTTGAATATCAAGTATAAGAAGGGTAGCACCAATAATGTTGCATATTGCCTCAGTCGACCACCGATCATGCGTTACCACGTGCTCAACTCTTGTGGGCACAGGACCTTAATTGGCCACGTCTCTACAAAGCGACCCAGAATTTGGCCACACATACCAGACCTCTTGGAGGGTCAGCATGTTCCAGATTTTCACCTCCAGGATGCCCTGTTATGCCACCTAGGTCACCTTTGTGTTCCTTTAAGCGAGCGTGCCAAGATGATTTGGGAAGCACACTACAGTCAGGCTGCTGGACATTTCGGGGTCGAGAAAACAGTGGCAGCACTGCAGAAGTATTTCTATTGGCCGAATCTTCAACATGATGTCAGGAAGTACATCAAATCATGCACTTCCTGTGCCATTTCCAAACCGACCATCAAGAAGCAAGGCCTCTATGCCCCGCTGCCTACCCCTAGTCGACCTTGGGAATCCATCTCCATAGATTACATGTCAGGCCTTCCTTCCATTAAGCATGGGAATGACTGTGTTTTTGTGGTCGTCGACAGGTTCTCAAAAATGGCTATTATGGCTGCCTGCAAGAAGAATATCACAACAGAAGCCACTGCTAAACTCTTCTTTGAACGAGTGTGGGTACACTTTGGGATCCCACAGTCTATCATCTCAGATCAGGACAGCAGGTTTCTCAGTACATTTTGGTCCAGTCTCTGGTCGATGCTCGACACCAAACTCACTAAGTCAACAACCTTCCATCCTCAAACTGATGGCCAAATAGAGGTTGTCAACAAGATGATCGTACACACTTTGTGCATGTACAACTCAAAGCATCCACACACATGGGACGAGAGCCTCGCCTATGTTCAGCACAGCTACAACCAGGCTCTCCATAGCTCGACTGGCCACAACCCTTTTCAAGTGGGCTTGGGATTCCAGCCATTATGTCCCATTGATGTGGCCATGCCATTTATAGCTACTCACACAGATTCGGCTCATGTCAAGTCTGAAACAGATAAGGCAAACAACTTCATTGAGCACATCCAACATATTCTCCAATAGGTCCATGACATTCTGGAGAAATCAAATGCCAAGTATAATTAGCGACATGATCAACACCGGGTGCCACACAAGTTTCAAGTGGGTGACAAAGTCTGGTTGCATTTGCAAAAGGAACGCCTTACTGGAGCCTATCAGAAACTCAGACCACTCCGATATGGTCCTTACACCATTACCAAGGCTGTGGGAGACAATGCATTTGAGCTCAGCATTCCCCATTCCTTGTCGCACCCAGTGTTCAATGTGGACCGCCTTCGGCCATACTTTCCACCATTACTAGACACATCCGACATTGCAGAACAACTCACACCCACAGAGTTAAATCCAGATTGCATGGAACAAGCTGCAGCTGATCGGATCATGGACACATGGGTCAAGCACACTCACCAGCAAAATATCCAATTGTATCGAGTTGTCAAAGTAGGCCAACTCCTTCACTAGGGCAAGTGGTTCACCAGGGATCAAGTTCAACAAAAGTTTCCTCATCTCATGGAGGAACTCAACGCAATGGGGACCATTGCTTCCTAAGGGGGGAGGAATGATCCAGGTGGATATTGGTGGCCACCTGCCAAATCCACTTGGACCCCCCACCATTGTTTCTTTCAGCTCTTCAGTTTCCTAAATTGTAGCACAGTTTACTATTTTCAGCAGTTTTTCAGGTCCTGAACTTCCGGAGCTGTTTTGAGGCCCTAAACGACATGTTTTGGGAAATCTGGGGGCAACATGGGTCCATGGACCGATGTTGCCCTTCCCAAAGTAGCAGTTCTCGGATAGATCTTTCTAACGAGCTATTGTACGCGTCAACGGAGATCGTATGCCAAAGTTACAACCCCGGGAAGTTGATGTACCAATTTACCCAAACGGGGCTCACAGTTTGGTGTTTCATCTTCTAGGGTTATGTTTTGGAATGTTAGGGGTTTTCCATTGTTTCTCAACAATAAATAGGCCTTTGAGCCTCATTGTAACACAGTTCAAAGGCATGTAGCCGCCACATCTCTTCTCAGAGATAAGCTACCATCGCCCTAGCTGGTATATTTCCAACTCTGTTTGTAAGCATATTTCAGTGTTTTCCATTAATGAAATGAAGTATAATTTCCGCTGCATCTTTGTGTATATGGTTATCTCTGTATTTTGTTGTGTTCCTGTTTAAATCCGGATCACATTCTCTCATGCATCATCTAATAATCTGTTAACCTCTCTGGTGAGCTTTCTCCCGTCTATAGAAGATTGTGCCTGAGTGGATGTCTCCACTCCTGGATCCTCTACATGTGGCTGCTCCACATAAATCTGAGGCTCCTCAACTTTAGGAGCTAAAAGCTCCTCATATTCATGTAGTTCAAGCTCCCTCTCAAGGGAAGCTTGCATGACCTTCTCCTCATCGAATCTGACATCCCTACAAACCACTGTCATCTTGTTGGTCAACAAGTACACCCGACAGTTGTGAGGTGTATTAGTGTACCACACAAATATCCCCAACTCTGTTTTCGGCTCAAGCTTCTTCCGTGCATCTTTGGTCATATGAAAATATACCGATGACCCAAAAATATTGACGTGACCAACATT
Organism: Pinus taeda; assembly: GCA_000404065.3. Taxonomy (NCBI): domain Eukaryota; kingdom Viridiplantae; phylum Streptophyta; class Pinopsida; order Pinales; family Pinaceae; genus Pinus; species Pinus taeda. Next base: position 13,516 of record APFE030595173.1, on the reverse strand, counting down.
TGGCCTCTTACCAGAATAAGCCTCTTCTGGTGTCTTCATCTCAAGTATCCGATGTGGGCTACGATTATGAACATAAACCATTTTGTTTCATGCCTCAGCCCATAAGTGTAGTGGTAAGCCCTAATCATGCAACATTGCCCTCGCTACCCCTAATATGCTTCTATTCTTCCTCTCGAACACCCCATTCTGTCGAGGGTTATGGGGTGTCATCAACTCCCGTTTAATCCCTTCTACTGCACAGAAGTTCTTAAACTCATTGGAGACATACTCACCGTCATTATCACTTCATAGAGATTTAACCTTCTTGTCTGACTCTTTCTCCACCAATTCTTTAAAATCAAAAAACTTTATGAAGGTTTGATCATTTTTCTGCATAAAAAAACATCCAACATTTTCGAGAAAAGCCATCAACAAATATAACATAATACCTATGTTTGGTCATGGATGCTATTGAGAATGGTCCCCACACATCTGAATGGACTCACTCTTGAATAGACTTTGCTCGACTGTCTCTATCGTGAAAGGAATACTTGGTGTATTTTCCCAAACTACACCCCTTGCATGCATCAACTTGCGCAAGCATACCTTTGGGAAGATCAGTAGATATCTGATGCAATATCTTCAAATCCACATGATGCAAGTGGCCCAATCATCAGTGCCACAACTCGCCAATGTCTCAGCTCTACACCCTTTCTTCTTTTGTGCTCAAAGAAATACACTCCTCTACCTCAAGCTTATAGAGATTCTTCACTTGAATCTCTATCTTCTTTATTTGACCCATGGCTATGTGTCTAAGGAACATCTTTCCTTTCGAGAATATCACATCATTGCCTCTATCCTCAAGCATGGTAATGGATACCAAGTTATTCTTCAGCATGTGCACATGCATAACAACCTTCAAGGTGAGTGGAGCCCATGTTCCCTCTAAAAAGTAATCGTGCCTAATCCAGTAACACGATATTTCCTGTCGTCACCCATATCGATATGCATCTAGAGATCTTTCTCCTTTAGATCACTGAATAACACTTTGTCGTCATTCATGTGGAATGAATATCCACTGTCTAAGTACCATACACTTCCCATCATTGATGAAACCATGCATGAAATGAGGGAAAAGTCCAGTTCGAATTGAGACTCGAGAGGCCAAAGCCTCACCTACCGCTCCTCTTGAGGAGTTCTTCTTAGACTTCTTGAGTGGACAATTTGCAGCAAAATGGCCCAGATCATGACAATGAAAGCACTTAACTTTTGTCATGTCTTTCTTCTTACCTCCATGATAAGAATTTGATTTGGAACGAGAATATTTCCCTTTCCCCTTCTTCACCTTAATCGCTAAGGCACACTTCTCTTCATCATCAGTCTTTGATGAAGAGCTATCCTTGGTGTTCCTCCTGATCTCCTCCTGCATCAAATCTGACCCCAGCCATTCCTAATCTGGTATCTTCTCTTGACCATTGACAAAGTCCTAATAACTATGTCAACTCTTTGGGCATCCTAGAAGAGAAAGACTCACCATATCATCCTTGGTAACCATGATTCCAACACTTCAAAGTTCATCATAACACTGAGTGAACTTGGTCAAGTATTTTGGAATTGTCTCGCCTTTCTCCATTTTTATTTTTCTAAGTTTGTCCTTTAGTGCCAATTTCCTTTGGTCATTGTTGTTCTAATACAAGTCTGTCAATGTTTTCCACATAGCATACGAAGTTTCCTTTCCATGGAGACTCGAGACAATGTGGTCTCAAACTCCCTCAAGGATTATCTACTTCGCCTTCACTACACACTTCTTCCATTCGGCCAAATTATTTGCATCCTATGCTACCGGCTTAGGAATTTCTTGATAAAAAAATTCCTTCAAGCCATTATCCTCTAGCACAACTTCCATTCTACTCCTTTAGCCTATAAAATTCGAGCTTCCTTCCAAGGCAGACTCAAGCTACAAACCGTACAACGCCATCTATCGATCCTGACGTATGTATTGCAAATTCGAATTTCACCTGTAACCCAAAACTCAAAACTTTGACATATCCTCTGGTATATCGCCTTTAGCTCTGATACCATGTATGATATCCCATAGATTCAAAAGCTCATGCAATGTAGTAAAGCATAGGACAAGAATCTACTTCTACTTTCAACTAGTAGAAGCCAATAAATCTATGAAAACAATATGAACAAGAAGAAGATAAATCAATGGCACATAACACAATATGTATTTGGGGAAATCCACTGCTCAAAACCCCGCTATTTGTATTGCATATATAATAAATATGAGTGAAGATACAAAGCTTGTTCTCACTAGAACAATTCCACACAAGTATGCTCAACTCTCTCAACTCACAAGCTAGCTCAAGCCAAATCCTTAGCCTATTCAACAAATCGCCCCTACTCTTGTGTATTCCTAGGATGAATTTCCCATATTTAAAGGGAATTCATGCTTCCAAAACTACACAATCCAAAGATAGTTCCTTCTCTGATTGCATGCATGATATTTACAACTCAGTAAACCACACAACTAATAGTAAATTGTCCATGCACTCTAGTCTCAACTGGATCTTTCTCAGAATCGACATGGATGAGTTTCTGATGATGGAATCTTCAGTTAACTAGAATGACACTTGTGGATGAAATAGTGCACCAACTGACTGTTAACTCTCTATTAGTTCCACAAACAATTTGGTACTAATTTAGTTGAACATAACTCAGTAAACTGAGTGATCTATTTACAACTCACAATTAAACTCATATTGGACCGCTAAAACTTAGGTAGAACATATACATGAATTCATAAAGACTTCCAACTCAAAAATCCTAATCTAACTAAGTTAGTTAAACTTAATTAACTATTTACAAGTTGCTATGAGAATAGAATTCGATTTTAATTCTCAATTTAATTCAAGGACAAATTAAACTGGAGTTTCTTGTTGCCATTTCTCAACACTGGGCTAGATCTACCTCTAATGAAGATACATGCAACAAGGCCCCAACAGTGAGTTGCCAAAACCTTCAAGATATAAAGATAACTAATTCTAGAGCTATTGTGGATAGTCCATGGTTGTCTCAAATCACCACTCAAGGACCTATCATACAACTATGCAAAAATCCAAGATTGCCACAACCTCATGACTCAAGCATTCCTATAAACACCCTGCTCATACAATATAACTTCCCAACTCATAATCCTACCTATAGAGGATAACTAAATGAGTATAATAAAATAATAGAATTATTGATTACTGTAGAACACCAGGCATGCATACATCATCTCTCATGCAATGATTCAACAAGATTAAATCCACTTAGCTCAAACAATTCATAATAACCATAACACATTAGATGGTCAGTCACCCTAGCTTTATGATGAACTAGACCTTATTACTTGAATGTTACAAGAGATAATTATTTTTCATTCATAATAAAGGTATTTACAATAAAATAAACACTTAACTGATTTATATAAGGATGTTGACAACTAGAGGAGAGACTTCGACTCTCCTCCCATTGTAAGTTAATATGCACTGCAATATTTCTTGCAAATAACCATCCTTGATCTAGATTCACAGCCTGAGTAGTGAAGTTATCAAAGGATAGCAACTCCAGTCATATGCACATTCACATGGGAATCCAGAGCCACAATGCCTCCATCTAGCATCCAAAAATCCAAAGCGCACTGTGTCTCCACCCAACAAAACCAAATCAAGGAATCCATAACATCTAAAGTTTCACCCTGTAATAGGTTTAGAGAATCCAAAACTGCTACACCTCCACTCCATAACCAGTTTAGGGAATCCAGAGTGATAGTGCTCCATCCTCAACAACACTACAGGAGTCCAAATATCTTGACATCTCCACCCACTTTACACTTCAGGAATCTAGAGAATACTATGTGTTCCCCTTGATAACCTCCATGGGAATCGAGAGAGGTGGGTCCCCACCTTTTAACCAAAAAACAAGAATCAGAGGACCAATTCTCCATTAGATCAAGAGCCAGGAATCTAGAGTCCCTGTTGTTGAAATATGTAACTAGGTTCGGTCTTCATAAATGTATTTGAGTTGCAATAAAATGTATTTGTCAAAAGAATGAAGAAAATATTATTATTATTATTATTATTATTATTATTATTATTATGACTTATTAAAGCATGGGTTTCATGCTTGGGTCATCATGTTTTAGGTCAAAGTCCCCATTGGGGACTTCTAGGGTTTATCCTGAGTCATTAAAGTCATTGTCCGTTAAAAGAGACCCTTATTGGGCTTTTGAATCATGTAAAAAGAATTAATATTGATTCAAATATACTATTTGTCCCCTCCAGACCAAGTCAACCTAAAAGAGATCAAGTCAGCTTCATGAAGGACAATTCAACCTCACTGGAAGGTTATATATACAAGGTAGTTCAAATTCATTTCGAGCAATTCACTCTCTCTCAAAAGTTCGATATCCAGAAGGAAGAAGTTGGGAAGTGCGAAGTTGAAGAAGAGATGGAAAGAGGTTGGAAAAGAGTGTGAAATTTTGAAGGAAGGAATAAGACATGAAGATCAAAATTTTGGGCCATCTCAAGTGGATTATCTAGGGAGATTGAAGTTTTTTGTCTATTCGAAGTTGTTGTTGTTGCTATTATTGCCATTTGTTGGTTCAAAGCATCTACTACAAGTTGATGCTGCTAGGTTGAAGTTACTATTGAAGGGTTATCATCTACAAGAAGGATTCAGGGCTGACTTGGTGTGGAAGAAGTCTTTGTCTAGGTTAAGAGTCTTGGATTATCTCAAGAAACTATTGAAGGAAGAATTGTTGACTAGGTTTTCCCCTAGATAGGGGATTTTCCCTAGTTTTCTGCCTACATATGTTGTCCTCGTGCTATTGTTTTAGTAATTGCTTGATGAACTAAAAGATAATAGAAGAAAATAAAGGTAAAAGAAGCAAAAGTAATTATCTATATAAGAAAATATTTCTTCCTTTCTGATTTTCTAACATGGTATCAGGGTAAGGTGAAGAAGGACAAAGGCAATTTTGGGAATCCACTAAAAAGGAGTCTAAAGGATTGAACACGGGATCATATAAAGAGCTCTTATATGGGAAGAAAATCACTACCTTCAAGGACAATGTCTAAGACAATAAAGAGAGAAAAAATTGGGAGCATCAAATTACAGGGCATGCAAGAAAAGAATTGACCTCATTCTTGAAAAGAACAAGGTCTTGGATTGGTCAAAGAAAAGTGAAGAAACCTACCGAAGAATCTAGATATGTAGATAAATTGAAGTTTAGAGAGTCAAAAATATTGGCTATGACACTAATGGTAGAAATCATAAAGGAACATCTTGTCCCATACAATTCCAATATAGACCATGCTCAAGAAATGTATGAAGCCTTATCAAAATTGTTCACTATCAAGAACATCGGTCAAGTAGCAAGTTTGAAGAATTAATTAAGGACTATAGAAATGATGAAGGATGACTCCATGGCTTCCTTATTTGTAAGGATATATAGAATTAGAGATGAAATTCAATCCATATATGAAATTGTACCGAAAAATGAGTTAGTAATTACTACATTATCAGGATTTCCACCTACTTGGAGTTATTTTGCTTCAGGTCTCAATAGTTGGAAAGAAGCTCCTACCTACGATCAATTATGGAATGCTTACAACCAAGAATAAATGAGAATCTCATTAGTATCCAACAATGCAGAAGAAAAGGGTTCAAATGCATACTCCACTTCTCACAAGAAAGGAAACTTCAAGAATTCAAAAGGGCCAAGAAGGAAGGTCGATATGTCTAAATAGAATGCTACCAATGTCAAAAAATGGGTCAATATAGAAGTGATTGTCTTGACAATCCAAAAGACAAGAAAAGAAATAGAGACCAAGCTCATGTTGTTGAAGAAGGATCTCCAAAGAAGAATAGACCTAAAGAACTAGATATAAGGGACTTACACTACTAAGTCCTTTGATCTAAGCCTTAGTTATTTCATTGTTTGATTTCTAGTATTTGTAGGTTTAACATATTTTGGATAAATATTTTTTATTTGTTTTTATAAGATTATAGGTATCCCTCAAGCTTGGGGGGAGCCCTCGTCAACTTCTAAAGATAAGTATCCTATTACCTTTTCAATTTTAGTTTTCCTTACTTATCTAGTTGTGCTTGCATTAAATACTACTAACATTTCTATCCATATTTTCCTTGTTTAGGAAAATATCGTTGAGTACTCAAGGAACATGGAAGAAGGCTTCACAAGACAAAGCATTGGAATTACAAGGTTTGTTAAGAAACAAAGTATGTCTTAAACTATAAGTTTTTTTCTCTCTTCATGATATTCATTCTTGATAAACTATTACTAACACTTTGAGTCTAACTCTCTTGAATCATAAATATTCTTCATTGGGTGATTTATCAATAGATGAATCTACCCTCCTCATATCTTTGATTACTCTTGTGGAACCCTAGAAAGATTCTCTGTGAAAAACCTTAACTTAATGGTATGTCAATGATAATGTGTGGAACCCTAGCCTAATTACGGTTATTGTTGAAGTCTAAATAAAATGTTTGATGCTTTGACGATGTCATGTTTGAGGTTTTGGTATGAAAACAGTAACTTGTTAGGGTTGAATGGTGATCACTGAAATCTCAAACCTTTAAAGTTTTAATAAATTAGGGTTTGTTCTGTCATGTACTAAAACCCTAGATAATTAGGGTTTGGTAGGGTGTATAAGAAAGACCCTTATTTTAGATAATATCATAGAAATGAAATCCTAGGAATGTGTGTGTTTGTCCAATCAAAACCCTATTTTGATCAAGTTTGTTATATGTCTAACTTTAATATATTGATATTTGTGTCATTGGGTTTGATTAACACATGTTATAATATGCGTTGTTAGGTTAAATTGTCCTATTTTTTAACCTCTATTCTACTCTAGACACATGACCTAAAGCTCTGTTTTAACCCAAGAACCTATTCATTCTTGTACCTTTCTTTGAAATCATGCATATTCCTGCACCCTCTTTGTATTTTCATATTTAAAGGCTTGTCATGGACTTAATTACTTATTTATGGATTTTATACCTTTAATTATCCTTGCAACTAATATTTGTCTTTCCTAAATTATTTGACAAACAAATGTATTAATCATTGTGATAGAATAGTCGAGTGCAGGTAGGATTCCTAAACCAGTTGGCAGATTCCTGCACTCCCGTGACACCTCAGCAACTAACGTGTATCTTTAGTAAAGGATCAGTTGGCCTCGAGCTGGGCTCGGAGCTAGAGAGAAATCAACAGATTGAAGATCAGGACCTTGACCAGATATCTTAGATTAGTGTTTTGTAAATAGTCGAAAGGCTTAGTTAAGTTACTGTTATAATTTCGTTATGGTCGTAGGCCTGAAAGCTTCTATATAATGTAAAACTCTGATAGGAATTAGTTAGCGATGCTATGGTAAAATTTTTCTAAGAGCTTGTAATTATTTTGGAATATCGCCTCTCTGGGCTGGATTGCAAATCCAAGATGTGTTTCTCCTTCTCAAACTAATATAAAGGAATGTGGCAGTGCGCAGTTTCATTTTCCATTTGCGTTGTGATGAATCTTTGAATGACTTGTGTTTCTCGATTCGTAATAGGGAAAAGAGCTGGTTGGCCAGGGCCTAGCCAACCCAGCTTGTTCTCCCTTTCTTTAAAGGTGTGTTAGTTTAATTTAAATTGTAGGCGTGAATTTGTTATTTACTTTGATTTTCCTCACAAGCTATAGATTTGATTTGGTTTACAGTTATTTTGTTACGGATCTATGGTGTGCAGGCTTAGAAGTATTTGATTTCAATTTACATAAGCTTTTCTTTGTAATGCTTGATTTCATTTCTGTAAGATCAGTACAAGCACGCTGCTTGTACTAGTGCATTTCTGGTTCTGCAAGTTGATTTCATTGGTTCAGTTTTGCAACTCTTTTACTCCTTTCCTTTCACAAAAGTTCTTTATTCCTTCCTACGAGATTGATGTTTGTTTCTAAACTAAGGGCATTATTAATATCTAAGGTTTCACTTAATATTTAATTATGTTGTGATGAATATGGAATCAACGTTGTAGTAACTTACAGGTTTGTGCTTGCATTGAACACTTTCAAAGAAAGGATTGAATTTCATGATTAATTATTAAATGAACCTTCTGATTTAAAACATTAAAAGGTAGATCTAAATTATATGCACAACTATCTCACGAAAACCCTGTTTACACAACTAGATAATTTCCGTAATTATATAGAAGAGTTTTATGTTTTAAAGAAAGATTTACTTCAAATTTTGAAAATCATTTCCTGTCTAGAATATAAGTTTGGTTGAAGAATCTTTTTGCTTGTGAGAATTTACTTTCAAATTCTGTTTTCTTTGCACTTTATTTCACTTAACACAATTTTTATTTTTTGAAAGTAATATAGAAACCAAGGACAGAAATACTAATTATCTGGTGGAGGAACCATAGATCTAGTACAGGATCAGAGTGTTCTAGCCTAGAGACTTAGAGTTCCTGCACAAAGGTTAGAACTTCAATACAAGTACAAAGCATCCTTCTAGTATCTAAACCTAATTCTAGTGCAGGCACAATGTTCTAGTACAGGAATGCTATTGTAGTACAAGAATAACAATTTAGTGCAGGAAAGAATATCTTTAAAGAAGACAAATACACTGAATAACTTCTTTATCACAATGTCTCACTAAAGGTAAATATAAATGGTCATTTCATTAGTTAAGATTATTCATAATGAATTAAGAATCCATTTTAGTTTCTACAAAAGTACTTTTCATTTATTCCAGTACGAGACATTCTTTGAGTATCAATTGCCGCTTAATCATCATTTTTCTTTCGATTCTATAAATTTGAGATTTAAGTAGGAATAGAATCAGGAAAAGTTTGTATCATTTCTGACATTTCCTGTGCTTCACCTCTAAGTTTACAAAACCCTCGAGTTGACAATTAAGTGTTGAAGGAGTCTGCTAAATTGTGGTTCATGCACCCAACATTTTGGCACCATGGCCAAGGAGGCAATTTGAAATTGGCAAGAATTTTCCATTTTTTTTCCAGCAATAGGGGTAAGTTTGCTATTATTTTTTCTGCAAGGTGATTCTATTATTTCAAGGATTTTATGATTGTTGATTTCTTATTTTAATTGCAGCATTTTATTGAGTTTTTATTTTGTCATTTTTTGAGATGAATGCTTAAAAAGGGTAGGGGTCCAAAGCCCAATAAGGGTCAAGGAAACACTAATAAATCTGAAACTTTTTCTCATATTGGGCCTTCTCTTGTAGGCAGAAAGTCCAAACAAATGCAAGCCCACCATGCAAGAACTATCCACTTGAATTCCAGAAATAATGGTTCAGGTGTGACACAACTAGCTAAGGGGAAGAAGGAGACTATTGGACTTCAAACTAATTTGACCCATAGTCAACCTTCTCAGCCTGTTGAGAGTGTTTTATTTGGAGGTACTAAAATGGCAGAACATGAAGATCATGTTGAGGGAACTGACGAAAATTAGGTAAATGAGGAACAATCGACCTTTGGATTTCCAATCGTGGATCCGGATATAGTCGTGCAAATGAAGAATATTCCTCTGTCGACTCTTCCTCATTTCCATGGTAAGGTACACGAGGACCTAGATTATTTTCTATTTGAGTTTGATATCTTATGTAGAAGCTATAATTACTCATCAGATGCTCAAAAGTTAAAGTTGTTTCCTGCAACTCTCAAGGACGTAGCACTACGCTGGTTGACAGGATTATGAGGAAACACTATAGCTTCCTGGGAGAAAATGAAGATAGTATTTTTGTTAAAATATCAGGAATATTGTAAAACTAGAGAGTTGCAGTATGAGATCTTCACCACTGTACAAGGTGATGATGAGACCTTGGAGGACTATTTTGAAAGACTTTTGTATATCCTCCAAAGGTCGAAGCACAAATTTGATCTACATACCATTAGAACCGTTATTCTTACATGGGTTTGCTGATCATGCTAGGAATAATTTAAATTTGTTAGGACAAGGGGATATTGCTCAAAAACCTTTTGATCAAATTTGTGACTTGTGCAGGAAATTCTCAAGGAACCTGAAGTAGAAATAACAAACTTGGATTTACTGATGCTATGATTATTGGTTTGGAGAATAAAATGGACAATATGAAAATTAAAATAATGAATATTGTTAGCAAACAAATAGAGTCTTTGAAATTTCAGTAAAAACTTGGGAAAAAACAAGAGTCATTGTCTATTTTTTGTCCAAAATGTAGGAAAAAGCATCCTTTGAAAGAATGTCCTAATGGTATTAAAGGAACTAATAAATGTGTGTAGAAATTTTGAATAATAAACACATATTCAATGGAGATTATCCTAATCATGTATTATTACGGAATACATACACAATACATAAGCTCCTCTACGTTGATCATCAATATAGCAGCATCGATAACAATAAAACATCAAGAGCATGCACACATTAACACAGTATGTAGCCCGGGGAAAGCTTACAGCTGAAAACCCCACACTATCTGTATATTAATGATTGAGAACATGTAACATTACAATAGTCAATACTTCTCACAAGTATCCAGCACTATCTCCACCTCTTACACACAATACAGCTAAGATCTGATTTCCAAATCTATTCCACTGCTTGCCTGCCTCCATTGCTCAATACCTGCTCAAGAATGGATGAGAATGGTTGAACCAAACTCGTATTTACCTCAAAAGAATCACTCAAACTAGGAATCATGTGAGCAGAGGCTATAATCACTTGGTATTGGTCAATTCTCATTGGCATAACTCAATCCCATTGATTGTGCAAATCCTCATGCACAACTATAGTCACAACTAATAGCAATTTGATCCTCTAACACCTATCCTTGCTTAACTGAACATGCACTGACATGCAAATGAGTTAACTGATGTATTATTTAGTTGCATTATGAGTTAATAATTATTTTAACAACTCATCATTAGTCCATTTGCAGTTAGACTAATTACAACTAGTTTAATCAAGTCAAACTGAACACAACTCCATCAACTCCACCAAACTCAACTGATTGAGTTCTAACTGAAGTCATGCATGCAACAACTCAAATGACCCACAAAGAAAACGTATTTCCTTCTGACAGTTGCATGTGCCACATCTGTAGCTCAAACTGAAGTGCTCCAAGAGAATAAGATAAATTTTATAGTCTAAATATTATTATAAGCTAATAATATTTGACTACTCTATAATTAGACTTGACAGTGTCACCATTGTTGTCTAAAAATAGAAGTCCATCTATTTTTTCCAACTTGACCAATCATCCATAAACAGCATCCTGCAACTCATAGACATGATCCATATGTCTAAAAATAGACATAGTCTAAAATTAGACTTTGCGCCATAATTTGCCTGCGGGCCCACTTAGTGAAGGCGACTCTTTTCACTAAGCTCCATCATCTTGTTGCAATCTCAACACTCCCTCTCAACAAGATATGGATAATCAGCAACCCCTATCCTGCCTCGGTGGTACTCGAATTTGCTCCTGGTGAGAGCCTTCGTCAGAATATCAGCATCCTGATCCTTGGAATGTATAACATGATCTCCGCACACAATCTCTGATATGATGGTACCTGATGTCAATGTGTTTAGATCTATCGTGAAATACAGGATTAGCCGAGAGTTTAATGTAACTCTGGTTATCACAGTAAATCACAGTAGGATCCAAATGAGAACCGAACAAACCAACTAGGATCTTCCTCATCCATATAGCCTCGCATGCAGCCAAACTTGCTGCCATATACTTGGCCTCTGCTGAACTGAGTGCCACGGATCTCTGTTTCCTGGTGTACCAAGAAACTATTGTCGATCCAATACTGAAGACCCCTCTTGATGTGCTCTTTCTGTCCGTTGGGCTCCCTGCCCAATCTACATCCGTGAAGCCACATAGCTTCACCTCATCCTCCTGTCTGTACCACAATCCATATCCCGATGTGCCTCTAAAATAGCACAATACATGCTTGCCCGCCTTCCAGAAGAGCTTGGTAGGCTTAACCATAGCTTGTGGAAGCTAGTTAACTGCATAGCATATATCGGGTCGTGTATTGACCAAATACATCAGCGACCCCACCAACTGCTGGTAACCAGTGGCATCCACTACCTCCGCTGAAGTAGCATCCTCCTTCCTCCAACCTCTAGGAAGGAACACAGTCTTCACATCCAACTGATGAATGTGCCACC
>APFE030595171.1:62086-124318 GCA_000404065.3 Pinus taeda | reverse complement strand
TGAAAAAAAAATTATACAGAAAGTATAAACATTTAATAAAATATAATAATGATGTAAAATTAATAAAATATTAAAATAGAATTGTTTTTGTAAAGGTTATTTATGTAGCGATAGAATAAACAACACATGGAGGAATTAAAAATAATAATTAATAAATAAAAAATTAGTAATTAGTGTCATGGTAGTGGATGCTAAAATGGGTGGGATTGTCATGGGTTATAGAATGGGTGGGATGTTTTTGGATGCTATAAGGGGTTGTACGGTAGTGGAATTTGATCTCTCTTCCACTTTCTGGTTGTGGTTCCTAAGGTTCCTAACGTTCTTCGTGGAAAAATTGCATTTGTGTTGCAGAGGTTGCTTGCTTATGATGGGGTTGGAGATATTGGCTTTAAGTTGGAGATGTTCATCTTGACTTGAAAATAGTAAGAGAGTGTTTTTGTCAGAAAACAGTAAGAGAGAGCTTTTGTCAGTAAGAAAGCTTACCCACATTTAGAGAAACATTCACTGTAGAACTACTTTATAGATAGATTTGCATGTTAAGAGAAAATAATATGAATTTATGTTAAATGGTAATTCTTTAATTATGGGCTTTTATAGTGACCAACAGGATGAAGTACAGCGTTTTGAGAAATATTTATTGTAAAACTACTTTATAGATTTGAGTGTTAAGAGAGAATATTATAAATTTCTGTTAGATGGCAATTCTTTAATTATGGGTTTTTGTGGCAACCAACAAAACAAATTACAAAATATTATAAAATTATGTTAAATGGTAATTCTTTAATATAACTACTTTATAGATTTGAGCGTTAAGAGAAAATATTATAAATTTATGTTAGATGGTAATTATGAAATTCTGTTAAATGGTAATTCCTTAATAGAACTACTTTATAGATTTGAGCGTTAAGAGAAAATATTATAAATTTCTGTTAGATGGTAATTCTTTAATTATGGCTTTTTCTAGCGACAAACAAAACAAAGTACACAATATTATGAATTTTTGTTAAATAGTAATTCTTTAATTATGAGAGTTAAGAGAAAATATTATAAATTTCTGTTAGATGGTAATTCTTTAATTATGGGTTTTTGTAGCGACAAACAAAACAAAGTACACAATATTATGAATTTCTTTTAAATAGTAATTCTTTAATTATGGGCGTTTGTGGCAGCAAACAAAACATAGTACAAACAAAACGATCAGAACCATAAAAATTATAAAGTAGTCCCAAACTAACTAGGTGAGAAAGAATGTCTAACTAATGGTAGGAAAATGGACATGGATTAGTTTTTTTTTAGCCCAGTTGACTAAATCGACACCTCATATACAGTTCCCATACCATGCTTATTTGGGATAGTATTTTTGTAGAAAATGAGAAGAAAGACAGTAAAATTTCCCTACCACGTTTATTTGGTATAATATTTTTGTGGAAAACTAGAAGCAAAGACACTAAAATCAAAAGGTTGTACAGGAGTTCATAAAACACTAAGTAGGGTATTGAAACTATAACATGTGTAAATAAAAACTCTAGAGACAAATAGAACGATGGAAAAACAAAACGAAACAGAACAAAGTACAAAGAAGAACCTCATTCACTATGCTAGTAATATGATTACCATTTAGAGAGGAGCAAATTAGTATAAAGAACAATGATAGTTATATTTTACAGTAAAAGAAAAAGAATGGACACAAGTTCATGAAAATGATAGAAACAAAGTAATATGATACTTTTATAGTAAAAGAAAAAGACTGTACAAGAGTTCATGAAAATGATAGAAACAAAGTAATATGATACCAAAAAAATAAAATGATTTCTTATTCATAAACATTAAACATTAAAGTAACATGGCAAGGAAAATAACTAACTAGGCTAGAAAAATGTCTAACTAATGGCAGGTAAGGAGATAAGGATTAGTTTTTGATGATTCTTTATTCATAAACATTAAACATTGAAGTAACACGGCAAAGAAAATAACTAACTAGGCCAGAAAAAATGCCTAACTAATGGCAGGTAAGGAGACCATGATTAGTTTTTGATGATTTCTTATTCATAAACTTTAAACATAGGTTTTTGATGATTTCTTATTCATAAACATTAAACATTGAAGTAACCTGGCAAAGAAAATAACTAACTAGGCTAGAAAAAATGTCTAACTAATGGCAGGTAAGGGCAGGTAAGGAGACCAGGGTTAGTTTTTGAGCTTAGTGGACTAAATCAACAACATAGAGGTAAGGGCAGGTAAGGAGACCAGGATTAGTTTTTGAGCTTAGTGGACTAAATCAACAACATAGATATAGTTCCAGTACCATTCTTGTTTGGTACAATATTTATGTACAAAACTGGAAGAAAGACAATAAAACCTCTTGACAGTAAAATGAAAAGACCTTATAAAAGTTCATAAAACCATAGATAGGATATTCAAAGTACAATTTGCTTGTAAATAAAAATTGTACATGAATTCGTGAAAATGAGAGAAACAAAAATAGCTTCGGCGTAATCTCATAAGAAAATTATTGTACGCGTTTGATCTTATTATTGTGGTTCATCTAACCTGTTGAAGAAACTATCATGTTTAGTTTAAATAGGCTATAGTGACCAATGTCTTTGAGTCAACATATTGATGTAGGACCAAGGTTGTAAATAAATTAAATCTTATTATTATTTTTATTTTAATTAAGATGGGAGAAATTAGGTAAGATTAATAAATAAGCGGATGTTATCCCAAAAAAATTATTTGTTTAAATAAATTAAAGGTTATTTATACCTTTTTAAGAAATAATTTAAGTTATATAAATTAATAAATAAGTGATTTATGTTATATATAATAATAAATCTATTAATAATAAGATGATAATATTATATTTCTAGAGATATGAGTAAATTAGGTTAGAATAAAGGAGCTAATATAATTAAAAGAGATTTATTGTTAAATAACGAGTTGTTGATGGTTATTTTCCATTAAGTTATTAATGTTAGAATGACATATTTATAATGAATAATTTAAGATGTATATTCTTATATTGGTTCGAAACGCATCGACAATAATTTTCTTATGTGATTTACGCCGAAGCTCTTTTTGCAATTATGATGGATCACAGAAGGCTCAATTCAAGGGGAATGACATTATTGGGCAATATAAAGACCCATTAACAGTCAACTGGGTTATGAAACCCTTGGTATCAAAATTGCATGAAACCATTCATTTACAGCCAAGTAATATCATTAAACAAAAAAGCGTAGCGTTGGCCAAACAATCTTGCAAGACGTGGAAGAATTGCTTTATCATACAATGAACTTGTAACAACAAATTTTAAAACAAAACAAAAAAAGCATTCAGATGCCTATTTTAGGCAAGTATAGAAACATACAACCGAAGACACCCAAATTGAATTCCTCTTCACAAAGATCCCAAAACCTGTTGAATTGGCAACTAGGTTTAGACAGTTAAACGTAAACGAAAAACAGGGGTTGGTTGCAAAAATCACATGAAGGAGAAATAGACTGACAAACACCTGGTAAGGTATGCAAAAGCACCAATGAGATTTTTTTTTTTCCAGACCAGGTAAGAGAGGGATACTAAAAGCCATGGGAACTGGATTTCAGACCGTACATGTTCAAAGAAAATGAGGAATTAGTAAGCAAGACAGAGTAACCTTCGCAGAGAAACCATAAAAGAGAAACTAATTTTATATACAATAACTATAGGGTGAAGAAGCTACCTCGAATTGGAGGCTGCAGCTGCCTGCAAAGAACATCGAAACCCATACATTAATAGTGGTCGTGTCAGCGTTAAAGGAATTGTTGCCGATTACATGAATAATGGATACGAGGGCTCACCCAAGCCATCTGGAAGGTTTCCATGGATGCCCCGTTAAGAAGAAACCATAGCATTGCTAATACTTGAATATCAGTGAGAGATTGCCTTCGAGGTTAATGGTAATTTTTAATAGCAACAAAAAAAGGTTAAAAAGTTGTAAGCCAAAGCTGCAAGCTGGAGAGCCCTAGTATCACAAAGGTGGAGCACCGTTTCAGAAACTCTAGAAGGGAACAGAAGAATGAGTGTGCCAAGGCAAAGCAGGGGTAAGTGGTTACCAAACCAACCCCTCTTTCCTCCACCGTCTGATGTGATCACCAGCAGATGAACTGATTGCAGGAGTTTAGGTGTGTGGCGCATGATATGGTACCTTGCATGGAGTACAGTTCACATGGTAGAGCCGAGTTGTCGGACAGAGACCAATAGTGCATGTACTAGTTAACATTTACACTATACCCTAGCAATGATGGAAACATACAACAAATCACTACAAAAAGGTGACACATCTATAGAGGTATCGTGAATTTTTTATGATCGGCGAATCCATTTGATGATGTCAATATGGGATTAATCCTTCTTACGATATAAACCTGTCACCTCACAAGGGAGGTAAATGTATTTTAATATACATATGGCGTCTGAACTTTAATCCAATGTCAAATGTAATTGATATGGTTGCTATTAAAATTTTAATGTTATGGTGCCATGGATTAACTGTTTTTTTTAATTGGATAGTATGGATTAGGATACCGATTGTATCGAACATAGAACATACCCTGGTGTAGAGGTTGAATCTAGGAAAAACCCAGAATTTTATTCTTCCTGGTAGGATATTGAAACTATAATATGGGTAAATAACCATTGTACACGAGTTCATTTGGTAAGTTCTTTAAAAATCATATCAGAATTAAAAACAATTATAATGATAATTAAGTTGAATTTACACAATTATCGAGGATCGAACAAAATATTTACAAATAACTTGTGAAATGAAAGTCGTTAATTAGCTATTATTCTTGGGAATAACATAGTTACAATTAGCACGAGCCATTAACCACTCAAAGTTACATATTTGTCAAAACTGTTACCCACATGCATTTTAGAATAAACCATAGCTAAAGAGATGTTGAAATCACCTCTTTCATCTAAGATGGTGAGTCCCTAGGTGTCAATCTAGAAGTATCGCCTCTTTCATCTGAGATGGTGAGTCCCTAGGTGTCAATCTAGAAGTAGTGAGTTTCTTATGTGTGAGTGTTAATAACTATTTAGTTGTGTAATGGTGAGTGATCTAGACACTCTAAATATGTAACCCTTGAAATCAATAAAAGACAGTGTGTTTTGTAGTGTTTTGTAGTGTGTGAACAATTTTTGCCTCACTCTCTCTATTTTTCTATCTTTGTACCAAAGAAGGTACTGACTTGACTCCATCTCGGGAGGGCTAGGAAGCTGGGAAACCTTGAGCATCCTTGCTTTCGTACATAGATTAGTTTGGTGTGTGAATTTTCTTTTTGGTGATTCTCTATGTAGATTTATATATCTGTTTGTTATTTGTAGCTGCTTCGAGCGTTGTCATATCCTGCCTACTTCCTACGTCAAATTCTCTGGTGGTTCTTCGAAATCTCCTCCACCTTAACTACCTCCAATACTATTTGGATGTATGCTCATTCTTTTCAAAACAAATGGATGTTTTTTCCTATGGACTAAATCCATAAGTCTGACGAATATCAACCTCAACATTACGAGGCCCACTTTCATTAAGATTTATTTAGGCAGAAAAAGACGCAGTATTACCTCGTGCCTCGAGCTATTTCAGGCTCTGATTTCTTAGTATGATTCGATGTGGGAAGAAGAAGTAAGCTTCATGAAAGATTTGTATACTATGTGTGCCATTATTTGTAAAAAAATCCTTTGTTTTCTGCCATCAGTTGGTAGAGAAAGACAACCCTGTAATCCAAGAACACCACACCTCTCTATCTTATTCATGCATATTAAAAAGATTACAACTATGCCATTCTACGGGAAAAACGTATCCAATTTGGTTGTATTCTGTAGATGTGTGAAATCTTGCGTTGGCATTAGATGGAGAGAGACTCGCGAGTGATATATGTCAAAAGTGGTTAAAGAATTTTCCAGCAACTTTCTCAGTTTGTTTTGTTCGAGCAGAGCTAGCACGTCTCCCTCAAACCAAAGTTGTCGATTGTTATTCTGAGGGCCGAAGTCTCATTCAGAGAAATATGGGCCGTGAGCCACTTGAAGACTTAATTAATTTAGAAGTTTATTTTTATGAAGGTCACGTCGAAAAAGTTTTCTTTTTAAAGTCAAGCCATTTATTCGAATGGTTTGATTCATTTGTTTAATTAGACATGAATTATTATCATGTGTTTAACTATTCACACATATCGAGCATTCAATATGACTATTTTATGAGCCATGTGGTAGGTAGATCTTTAATGGTTCCGATAGCAGAGTTTATTGAAAAATAGCGTGTGAATTGTGGTGGTTTTATTAGTGTTGGTTGTAAAATTATTTTGTTGTGTGTAATAAAAAAAGGAAAAAAGAGGAAGAAGAATTGCATAACCACAAAGAATAGGCCAATTATTGAAGAGGCTAATGTGACCTATCGTGCTTTAGCAGTATTGGTCACAGGTAGTTCTTGATAATTTCAAGCTGGTGTGACCCATTGCACTCCAGGAGCATCAGTATAGGTTGTTTTATATGGTCAAATTGAAGAATTGTCTATTGAACACATTCTGTACCCGGAATGCTATCCTAGATAACTAGTGAATGCTGCGGAGGGTCGTGGATTCAAAGATGGTGTCGGTTCCATAGGATGGTTTAGTATCAAGACTGACCTGTTGCACCTTGGGAGGTTGAGAAGCGTTAATTATGCAAATTTTATCGATGATGGTTAGAGGTGATTACATTTTAAATGGAGGTCAAGTGACAACTCAAGGATGTGGTGGTGAAAGAGAGATGTGTGCGAGATTCGAGAGTGGATGTGGGTGTTGATGATGACCATATTTGACAAATCTGACAATGATTTATTTATTGTCGTAATGTAGATTCTTTATATTTTCTACATGTAAGCATTAAGGGAGGGTGTTGGAAGTAATGTTTCCATGTAATGTGTGAGTTGTCATTGTGATTCCATAGGTGTCAATCTAGACGTAGTGAGTTTCCTATGTGTGAGTTGTAATAGCTATCTAAATGTGTTGTTGTGAGTGATCTAGATACTATAAATATGTAACCCTTGAGATCAATAAAATACATAGTGTGGTTTTTGTTATGTGAACAATTTTTCTCTCACTCTCTCTATTTTTCTAACTCATGTCTATGAAGGTGGAATTGAACATGCTTCAGGATTAATAATTTTCTTTAGATTTAAAACTATGTTTAGAAAATATTATTATATATATATACATATTTTTAATATTAGTTTATTATTATAATATATATATATTTTTGAAATGCTTAGCAGGACCATCTAATTTCTATTATATATATATATAAGGCAAATTTAGACCACATAGTTTTACCTGGTGGCCTCAACTCGCCCCGAGGGGAAACCAACTCTGTTGGCCATCGGTCAGAATTGTACGCCATCCAAAAACATAACTTATTCAGTCTTTCTAGCAAGGCTAGGTAAGTTTCAGTCTCATGACCACAAACTGTATAACTATGACAACTAACATAAACAACTGGAAATTTAAATGTGATCCACATAAACAAAAACTAAGTATAAGAAGACTAATCTTTCTTGACATTTTGCTCCTCAGAGTCTGAGGCTACTAGGGTAGGTTCATCAACAATTGCTTATGGCATTCCGAAGAGCTCCACAATGCAAGGGATGTGATGGTCAATCTGGTCCATCCTAATGTCCTATTTATGCAGCTGGAACAAGATCTTCTCCATGTCTTTTTTGTAGTTGGGAAGGCCCTGCATTGTAACCTCCATCCCCAAGGAAATTTGCTCTAGTTCTTTGCCTAGAAGACTTTTCATAACGAAATATAGGTATAGGGTGTGCTTTAATTGTGTAATTCGCCCTCTTACATTCCTTAGGTCAGGCACCATTGATCTCCAGACTTCTATTTCATCGTCCGGTTACAGTTCATTCTTTACTTGGTCTTCCCAATCGTCTATCAGCTTTCAGATATCCTCGTCTATTTCCTCCTTGTATGTTGTGGTTGCCTCAGCTATGAAGTGCTCGATGGGCTTACAACCCCTGCGATCGTCCGCCCTGTTTGGTTGCTTGATTGCCCAAGGTTCTGAGCCCTTGTTGTCGTGGCTACGAACACGTCTTGCTATACCCATACCCTGTTGAATTGTAACCTGTATACATTCCAACATTGCTAATTGCAATAAATCATTCATATCAACACATCACAACTGCAAAAACCATACTTCACTGCCATTCCTGGTCTCCAAGAGGAAAATGTATCCCTGTGCCCACAGGCATCCAGTGGAAGTGGGGTTCGAGTAGGATTCCCCTCGTTTATTTCCATGCCTCTTGCCCCTGCCAATGTTTGGAAATTGGTCACCCCCATGCGGCCATGACTTGGCTCTCAAACCCATCTCAAACCAAGTATTTCTAGTGTTATCATACCCACAAACCATTTCCTCTACCAGCAATGTCCTTCCACTTTTTTCTCACCTCTCTACCTCTCAAGCCACCCAGGATCCCTAACTACTCTCGTATGGTTCTGCATTGCCATTTTCTCAGGTTTTCTCAACCCATTTCCCAATATTTTAGCGTCCCAACCCCCAGCCTGTGACTCTCCCTTGCCTCGCTCAGCTATACACAATCGCCCAAGCGATGCTTGCTCATTAATCCCTATGCTTCCATGCTGGTCATTTGTGTCAGATTGTGTTTCTAAGCTCCGCTCGGTATCAATCATGCCACATCCCTAGATTTTGCTTGAAAGAAAAATAAAGTAGCGCAGAGCCGAGCCATAGCTCCCCCTTGCCTTCCCTGGTTCCTCCCTGGTTGGGTTAAGCCTCGTTGAAGTGGCCTCTTGCCTCTCCCTCCTCCCCAGCAACTCTCCCACCACCTCATGGAATTTCCCCTAGAACTTGACCAGAATGTATGAATTGAACGAGGCCACAACCAGTCTACATACCCGAGAGTCGACGCTTACTCGTAGACTTGTTTGCTTCACCTCCCTTCTACTCTGCGATTTCAGCCTACTCTAGTATCCCATTCACTTCCACTGCACGTCAAATAACTCTTCCCACTTTGGCACGTTGTTAGGCCCCTATACTACTAGTGTAACCCCTTATTGTTATCAGTACAACCCCATTATTATATTGATGTACCCATGTAATGGCCATATTGTTACTATTGTGCCCCATAGAAGCTCACTATTGTTATTATCATGCCGTGCCCCATAGAAGCTCACTATTGTTATTATCGTGCCCTTACATTATTATTGTTATGTCAGCTCTGATTATATTATGACCCCTTAGACTCCTATATATAAAAAGTAGGTCTTTTCATTTGTATCATCAAAGAATTGTTCATGTATGTAATGTAAAGGAGGTTCCCCCTCGAAGAGGCTAAATTCTAAGGCGTTCATCTATCTTTTCTATCTTTTTGTGAGTTGGTTTCATAACATTTGGTATTAGAGATTTGAATTCCAGGGTTTCACTGCTCCAAATAGGTCATCGTGGCATTTTCATTATAAATTTTTTCTGCGACTTTTCAAAAGCAAAAAAAAAAACATTTGAGAATAAATCGCACTGAACCTTGGGTCCAAATTTCAGAGCTTTTTGTGTTATATTTGCAGAGATATGATCTGAGGAATTTGGTCTTTCTATAGACTCTTGAATTACATTCCAAACAGGTGACCTAGGTAAAATCATCATAACTTTCTCTCTGAGCATCGGATTGAAATTTCATCAGAAGGTATAGAAAGAGGACGGACTGTGGTTTCCTGTATATATTTTTCAGATCCAACGGTCGAAATAGGGACACATGGCACGTTGTACAAGTTCGCTCTATTGAACTAGTCTATAATCAGGTCACTATGGGCGATTTGGCATAACTCTTCCTTGGAGAATCCAATTGGGATCAAACTATTGGCATTGGAAAGAGGACACAGAGGGCTACTGCAAGTTGCAATTTCAGAACATAAAGATCCGAAATTACAGACTTATAGTCGTTTCAAGATCGAGCTCCTAAAATCAAGAAAAAACAAGATGAGGAAGTTTGATGGCAAGGATCCGGTAAATTGGATACTTGAGATGGAGCAATATTTTTATCTACATGGTGTACCATTGTTTCAAAAGGTATGTATTGTATCTTCGTATTTAGAACCAGATCAATTTTTATGGTATAAAGGGCTTTGTTCTCGTAAACAACTTGTTACGTGGTCAATTTTCATGGAGGAAATGATAGCACATTATGAGGATACAAATAGTAACACCTTCTTTAGAGCAACACCACAACAATTGGAAAGAGTAAAAGGGATTTATTACATGGTGGAAAGTAAAATTATGGCAACAAGGAATTCTACCCATCACAACTATAAATATGGAAGTGTTGTTTCTCCTAGCCTTCCACAACCTACAAAAGTTACACCACAACAATTGGAAGAAAAAAAAGAAAAGTGGCTTTGTTACAGTTGTGATAGCAAATGCACTAAAGGTCATACGTGTGCTGAGAAGAAATTATTTTACATAGAGTATGAAGAGGACGAAGAAGAGGATCGATAAAAATCAAAAGAAGAGGATATATGCCAAGATCCAACCACAGAGAAAGAAGAAATGTATCAGACCATATCTTGTAAAGCATTGGTAAGAATTACCACTCTTCAAACTCTCAAGATAGAAGGACATATGTAGAAGAAAAAGGTGCAAGAAGTGAAAGATCACATAGAGAAAGAAGAAATAAATCCAACCATATCTTGTAATTCATTGGTCGGAATTACCACTCAAACTATCAAGATAGAAGGGCATATCAAGAAGAAAAATGTTCAAGAAGTGAAAGATCACATCGAGCATCAAGAAATGAATCCAACCATATCTTGTAAAGGATTGGAAGAAATTACCACTCCTCAAACTCTAAAGATATCATGACATATCAAGAAGAAAAAGGTTCAAGCAGTGAAAGATCACATCGAGCATCAACAAAAAATTATCCAACTTTTAATGGATAACGCCACTTTGGTGCAAAATCGAATGAAACAACAGGTAGATCAAGATCGTAGTGAAAAATGCTTTGATGTAGGTGATTGGGTATTTTTACTGCTACCTCTCAAGAAAGCTATTTATGAGAAGGAAATGTTAGCAATACTTAAGAAATGGAGACCTTACCGAATGGGAAGACATTTCAAGGTAAAAATGGATCATGATAGTCTCAAATACTTTTTAGAAAAACTATTATCTTTAGAGGAACAAAAAAAATGGGTCACAAATATGTTGGGTTATGACTTTGACATCATCTATAGAAAAGGGAAGCAAAATTTTGTTGCAGATGCACTCTCAAGAAAGGATGAGGATGTGGAAGTTTTGTTTTGTGCTATTTCTATTATCCAACTAGATTGGATAAATAAAGCAAGGAGTGAATGGAAGAAGGACGGAGAAGTGTTGCCACTCATTCAAAAGTTGCAGAATATCCCTATTCAAACAATATTGCCAAAACTTGAAGAGGAAGGAAAAATCATATTGGTACCTGGAGCATTCACAGAAACAAGAACTTGACAGCTATGAAATCGATCAATTTCAGATTATTTAATCAAGTGGAAGAACTTACCTGCTGAAGATTCCACATGGGAGGAAAAGAATTTTATACAGAAGCATCAAGAACTACTCAAGCATTGAGGACAACACTTTTTTAAGGAAAGGGGCATGTTAGGCCCCTATACTACTAGTGTAACCCCTTATTGTTATTAGTACAACCCCATTATTATATTGATGTAGCCATGTAGTGCCCATATTGTTACTATTGTGCCCCATTGAAGCCAACTATTGTTATTATTGTGCCCTTACATTATTATTGTTGTGTCACCTCTGATTATATTATGACCCCTTAGGCTCCTATATATAGAAAGGAGGTATTTTCATTTGTATCATCAAAGAATTGTTCATTTATGTAATGTAAAGGAAGTTCCCCCCTTGAAGAGGTTGAATTCTAAGGTGTTCATCTATATTTTCTATCTTTTTGTGAGCTAGTTTCATAACACACCTTCCCTTAAGTCCCCCTCTACCACCTTGCTAGCCCACTTCCCATGCATTCGAGGTACAAGACACCACAATCCCTACATTGAGCATGTGGGGTGTAACTGTAATGAATTTTATTGTACTGACCATGTCAACTCAGGCCTGGTGCCTCTAACACTGCCCTCATCCTGATCATGAGCTTGGGTTGTTTGGTTTTTTCTCGCCTCATATTGTCTACAATCTTGTTCCAATATTATCCCCAAGGCTTCAAAGGTTGTGTCCCTTGGTCATACTGGCCATTGTTTCTCCATCCGATCTTGCTGGTCGTTGCATCCCCAATTTGCCAAGAAATTGGCTCCCTTATTTCCTTCTCTCCTAATGTGTTTGACCTGAATGTAGTCAAATTTGGGGATAATTTCTGCTATTTCCCGAATTAATCTTTCTATTCTCCAGCTCTGACTGAGTTTGTCCCACTTAGTGCCATTATTTAGTTTTTTCACTATACTAATTACTAAACTTGAATCCCCCACCACTTCCAGGTTTTTGTACCCAAGTCTAATTGCTATTAAAAGGCCCCCTCTAACTGCAGTGAACTTCACCTCATTGTTGTTGGCAATCAAAGAATTTTCTGCATAGATGAGTTGGGTGTTCACCTGGGAGTCTTGAAAGAGGCCCCTAAGACCTGCTTCCCCTGGGTTGCCTTTGGAGGCCCAATGTTAGGCCCCTATAATATTAGTGACTCCCCCATTACTATTTTCATTGTATCACTTATTGTTATTATTGTGCCCTTATTTCTCCCATATTGTTATTGGTATGCCCCATTAAAACCAACCATTGTTATTTGTGTGCCCTTATGTTGTTACTGTTATGTCGGCTTGATTACATTTTGAACCCTTAGGCTCTTATATATAAAAGGGAGGTTTAGTCATTTGTATCATCCAAGAATTGTTCATTTGTGTAATGTAAAGGAGGTGTCCCCCTCGAAGAGGCTGAATTCTAAGGAATTTACCTTTCTTTCCTATATTTTTGTGAGCTGGTTTCCTAACATTTGGTATCAGAGCTTTGGATTCTAGGGTTTCGCTACTCCAAACAGGACATCGTGTCATTTTCGATATAAATTTTTTCTGCAATGTTTTAGAAGCTAAAGAAAAACCCCATTTGGGCCGAAATCATTCTGCACTTCGGGTCTGAATTTTAGAGCTTGTCTCACTATATTTGTAGAGATATGATCTGAGGAAGTGGGCATTTTTTCAAACTCCCGAATTACATTCCAAATAGGTGACTTGGGGAAAATAGTAATAATTTTTTTTTTGAGCATCAAATTGCAATTTTGTAACAAGTTTCAGAAAGAGAATGGCCTATAGTTTTCTATGTATCAATTTTAGGTACTAAGGTTGAAAGAGTGATAGGTGGCACATCATACAAGTTCACCCTACTGAACTATTTTATAATGAGGTCATCATGGGATATTTGGCATAACTATTCCTTGGAGAATCCAATATTCATCAAACTTTCAAGGTTAGAAAGAGGACTCAAAGTGCTAGTGCAGGATAATATTTCAGA
Organism: Pinus taeda; assembly: GCA_000404065.3. NCBI lineage: Eukaryota > Viridiplantae > Streptophyta > Pinopsida > Pinales > Pinaceae > Pinus > Pinus taeda. The sequence continues at coordinate 110,785 of APFE030595171.1, read as the reverse complement.
TATTCAAGATCCGTAGTTACAGAGATACAGTAGATTCAATATTGAGCTTTTACAAAGTGAAAAAAAGGTGTGTATTTTTTTTTAGTTTTGCATAAGATTGGTTTGAAAAATTAGTTTCAAGGAATTCAAAGGGAATAGTGAAGAACTATTAGCATTAATTAATGCCTCAAAGAAAGAAAATGGAAACACCTAGTAAGAAACTTGAAAGCTCTAGCATGAATCATAAAGAAAAGGAAGAAATGCAACATCATATATCAAAATTACAAGGCCAAGTACAACAAATTTCACTCTCACTAAAGGTAAGTGAAGCCAAGATGAATGGCGTGGAAGCTAATATGAATGGCATGCAAGATAAGATGGATGGTTTAAATAAAGGTGTGGAAGCTAAGATGAATGGCATGGATGAAAAGATGGAAGAATTGAAGATAAATTTGAATAAGTTGCTACAAGAAATGGTCACTAATGGTGAAAGGGTAGTAAAGGAAACTAATGATGAAAACAAATGAAATGTTAATCATGTTTTCATAAACTCTAATGTTGGATTGAAGACCCACCATGTTCCAAAAATCAATATGAGGAAGTTTGATGGCGAGGGTCCTAGAACATGGATACTACAGATGGGACAATTTCTCAATCTCCATAATGTGCAAAATAAACAAAAGGTATGTATTGCAACATTATACTTGGAACCAAATCACTTTGTATGGTATCGATGGCTTTTCTCTCGTAAACAAATTGACACTTGGGCAATTTTTACGGAAGAAATGATAGCACATTATGAGGATACAAAAAGCAACACCTTTTTTAGCCAATTGATAAATCTCAAACAAAAGGGTTCAATGATGGAGCACATTGAGGAATTCCAAAGATTGAACATAAGGGTAAAAGATATTCCAGAGGAGCATAGGATTGATGTGTTCATCGGGACTTTAAAGGAAAATATCCAACATGAGGTTCGCCTTTGGGAACCTAATTCATTGGAGAAGGCATTCAGCTTAGCAAGAAAAATGGAAAGCAAAATTATGGCAATGAGGAAGCCTACTACTCACAACTATAAAGATGGAAGTGTTGTTTCCCCTATCCTTCCACAACCTACAAGGTTGAAACCACAACAATTGGAAGAAAAAAGAGCAAAAGGGCTTTGTTACAGTTGCGATAGCAAATACACTAAAGGTCATATGTGTGCTGAGAAGAAATTATTCTACATAGATTGTGAGGAGGAGGAAGAAAAGGAACAGGAAATGTCAAAAGAAGAGGATATACTCCAGGAACAAATCCTAGATAAAGAAGAAATGAATCCGACCATATATTGTAATGCATTGGCTGGAATTACCACTCCTCAAACTATCAAGATAGAAGGACATATCAAGAAGAAAAAGGTAAGAGTGTTGATTGATTTAGGAAGTACCCATAATTTTATTCATTGTAAAATAGCAAAGGAATTGAATTGCTTCCTATATCCATCACAAGAGTGTCAAGTGATGGTTGCAAGTGGAGGAACCATAAATTGCTCTGGAAAGTGCCATAATATCAAGCTATCCATGGGAGAATATGTATTGAACAGCCCAACTCTTTCCATTCCAATGGGTGGCGATGATGTTGTACTAGGAGGCCAATGGCTACAATCCTTGGGTACAATAGCTTTTAATTTTCAAGGACTTTTCATGAAATTTTGTGCTGAAGGAAAGGAAGTTGAATTAAAGGGTATTGGAGGGAAACCTGGAAAGATAGTCAGCTCTAACGGTCTGACAAAGCTTCTAAAGAAGGAAAAACGAGGTGTAATTGCACAATTATGTTCACTAGAGGTTCCCAAAAGTCTTGGACAATCATTCCAAGGTATTTGAGACACCCAAAGGTATCCCACCTATTCATGATCATGATCATGCTATTCATTTGACTCCAGGAAGTGTTCCTCCAAACATTAGGCCGTAGAGATATCCTATGCCCAAAAAAGTGAAATTGAATGTATGGTTGCAGAAATGCTAGAGGCTGGTACAATTCAACCTAGTCAAAGTTCTTTCTCTGCTCCAGTAGTATTGGTGCATGAGAAGGATGGATCATGGCACATGTGTCCAGATTATAGGGAGCTCAACAAGCTCACTATTAAAGATTAATTCCCATTCCTATCATTGATGAATTATTGGATGAATTGCATGGATCAATTTACTTCACCAAGTTGGATCTTCATTTAGGATATCATCAAATTAGAATGAATACTGAAGACATTCCAAAAACAACATTTATAACTCATGAGGGTCATTATGAATTTTTGGTCATGCCTTTTGGCCTTACCAATGCACCTTCTACATTTGAAGGTTATATGAATTCCATTTTCAAACCCTTCCTTAGAAAATTTGTGTTAGTATTTTTTGATGATACTAATCTACACCTAATCTTGGAAGGATCATGTTGAACATGTTGACAATGTGCTCAAACTATTGAAGGAGAAACAATTATATGCAAAAAGCTCCAAATATTTCTTTGGAGTACAAGAGGTGGAATATTTGGGTCATATTGTATCTAATGAAGGTGTTAAGCTAGACCCTAACAAAATTAAAGCCATTAAGGAATGGAAAATCCCCACATCCATAAAGTATCTACGAGGATTTCTCGGGTTGACAGGGTATTATCGCAAGCTTTTAAAGAATTATGGGACAATAGCAGCACCTCTAACAACATTGTTGAAGAAAGATGCATTTACATGGACTCCAAAAGCAACAAAGGCCTTTGAACATCTTAAAGAGGCAATGTGCCAAGCACCAGCCTTAGCTACGCCGACTTCGCAAAAACCTTTATTGTGGAATGTGATGCTTCACGAAATGGAATTGGTGTTGTTTCAATGCAAGATGAAAGACCCATTTCTTTCGAAAGTCATCCAATCAGGGAAAAGTATTTATACAAATCTATTTATGAGAAGGAAATGTTGGTAATAATACAGGAACTTAAAAAATGGCAACCCTACCTAATGTTAAGACACTTCAAGGTAAAAACGGATCATGATAGTCTTAAATACTTTTTAGAATAAAGATTATCCTCTGAAGGGAAACAAAAATGGGTCACAAAGATGTTGGGTTATGACTTTGAAATTATCTACAAAAGGGAAGCAAAATCTTGTGGTAGATGCTCTCTCAAGAAAGGATGAGGACGTGAAAGCGTTGTTGTGTGCCATTTCTATTATCCAACTAGATTGAATAAACGAAGCAAGGGAGGAATGGAAGAATGACGAAGAAGTGTGGGCACTCATTTGAAAGTTACAAAAAGATCCTAGTACATCTGATAGATTTAGCTTGAAAAATGATTTGTTATGGTACACAAATTTCTTATACCTATGTAAGAATTCCCAACTCAAACAAAAGATTCTTATGGAATTGCACACTTCTCCCTTAGGAGGGTACTCGAGATTTTTAAAAACTTACCACAGGGTTAAGAAGGAATTTTTTTGGGATGGCCTTAAATAGGATATTGAAAATTTTGTGGCGTAATGTTTGATTTTCCAACAAAATAAAGTTGGAACAATTAAGACCCCAGGTCTCTTACAACCTTTATCCATTCCAAGCCAACGTTGGGAGGAAGTTTCAATGGATTTTATAACAGGTTTACCCAACTCCAAAGGAAAGAGTGTCATCATGGTGGTAGTCAACATACTTACCAAGTATGCACACTTTTGTGCATTATCACATGCATTTAAAGCTAGTACAGTTTCTACTGCATTTATGGAAACAATTCAAAAGCTACATGGAAACCCAAAGATTATTATAAGCGACAGAGGCCCCATTTTCAGTGGAAATTTTTGGACAGAATTATTTTCTTGTCTTGGTACTCAGTAAGCTCATAGATCATCTTATCATCCTTAATCTGATGGGCAAACTGAGGTAGTAAACAAATGTTTGAAAGGATATCTTCTTTGCTTTGTATCTAATAAACAAACACAATGGGTCAAATGGTTGCCTCTCGATGAATGGTGGTATAACACTTCCTTCCATACTGCAGCAAAAATGACCCCATTTATGGTACCTTATGGATATTATCCATCATCCATCACATCATATTTACGAGAAAATTCTAAGGTTCAAGCAGTGGAACATCACATCGAGCATCAATAACAAGTTCTGCAACTCTTAAAGGATAACCTCACATTGGTGAAGAATAGAATGAAACAACGGGAAAATCAACATCACAGCGAAAGAGGTTTTGATGTAGGTGACTGGGTATTTCTACAGCTACAACCATATAAACAAATGTCCCTTAAGCAAGCTAAGAAGGATAATAAATTATCACCAAATTATTATGTTCTATATAAGGTGTTGCAAAAGATTGGCACTATGGCATACAAATTGGAGCTTCCTGCAGCTTCCCGAGTGCACCCAGTTTTCCATGTTTCATTATTAAAGAAGGTTATAGGTTACAGGCTCCCAGTTCAAACAATATTGCCAGACCTTGACGAGGAAGGAAAAATAATATTGGAACCGGAAGAAGTCATAGAAACAAGAACTCGACAACTACGAAATCGATCAATTTCGGAGTATCACAAGTGGAAGAACTTATCCATTGAAGATTCCACATGGGAGGATGAGGATTTTATGTAGAAATATCCAGAACTACTCAAGTGCTTAGGAAAACGCCTTTCGGAAGGAGAGGGGCATGTTAGGCCCCTATAATATTAGTGACTCCCCCAATACTATTGTCATTGTATCCCTTATAGTTATTATTGTGCCCCTATTGCCCTCATATTGTTATTAGTATGCCCCATAGAAACCCACTATTGTTATTTTTTGTGCCCTTATGTTATTACTGTTATGCGGCTTGATTACATTGTGACCCCTTAGAATCCTATATATAGAAGGGAGGTTTAGTCATTTGTATCATCCAAGAATTATTCATTTGTGTAACGTAAAGGAGGTTTCCCCCTCAAAGAGGCTGAATTCTAAGGCGTTGATCTTTCTTTTCTATCTTTTTGTGAGCTAGTTTCCTAACACCCAGTCGAAGTTAATTTTGATGACTCCTTCTACCAGCGAGATAAAATGGGACCTGGAGCTCATGGTTTCATTTCTTGTCTTCCATGCTTTGCTGCTGATCATTCTTGGTGTTAAATTTAGTTTTTGTAGTATTCGTCCTTCTTGGGGCGGCACTTGCAAATGTTCCTCTTTCCATGATTCATCCAATATTGTTTCCTTGATGTTCTATACAATACCTTCCCACACTTTTTCCTACGAGGTTGTTTTTTGCTTGAAAATTCTATGGTTTCTCTCCTTCCATATGGCCCATAGGGTGAATCTAAGGCCTAAGTTCCAAGCCCTGTTTACCATGGGGCTAGAATAGATGTGGGTTTGCCATAGTGATATTGTACCTATGATATTGATTTTATCTCTTTCTAGCCTTTCAAAAATATCTCGAATTTGTGTCCATTTCTGCTCCACAAATGGGCAGTTGTTGAGGATATGTTTCATATCTTCCTCGTTTTGGTTATATAGCCCGCAGAGGGAGGGACCCTGGAATCCTCTTTTTTGTAACTGATCCCAGCTCAAGATGCACCCTTTGCTAACCATCCATAAGAAGTGAGTTACATTTGGCCACCATTCCCCCTTCCAAATCTTTTTCCATTTTTTATCTTATCCTTCCTGTTCCTGCCAGTTTTGAATATCATAGGCCTCACATATGGAAAAGGTTCCTTTGGTGGCATGTGCCCATCTCAAGATGTCAGCATCATGACTTATCATTATTTTCCTTGTTCTTAACTCTTTTCCTAAGTTGCTCCATTGATCTGTGTATACCTCTTGTTCCCAATCTTATATAGTCTTCCATTTCCGCCAACTTTCCTCTCCCTGCTCCTCCTTCTAGTATTGCTCCACTACCTATGTATTGTTATTCCAGATCTGCTGGTATATTTCTATGATCTCCTGTTTCTCTCCTAGTTTCTCTCTTTGCTACCAAGGTTCCACCCAGAAGCAGGTTGTTTTTCCATTACGAACTTCCTAGAAGGTGTGTTGTTGTATTAGGTGTATATTGATTGTCGTTAAGTTCCATATCGCTAAGCCTTTAGGGGGGTCTTGGTATTTGAGGATATCCTCTCTTTTTACAGGCATGTTATACTTGCAAGTCTATATTTGCTTCCATAGGTTGTTTCCCCCATTCATCCATCGCCACCAAATTTTGGCCCCCATGGTTTGGTTCAAGAGGTAGGGGTCACTAAGTCCTAGTCCTCATTCCTCCTTTTCCTTGATGAGGTCTTGCCATGACATGAGAGGACATTTTCTAAGCTATTGCACACCTCCCCATAGGATTTTCTTGAAAATGTTAACCATCTTCGCGCATGCTCCTTTTGGGGCCGTCATTCCGGATAGTTGGTATATGGGGATCAACTGGAGAACTGTTTTTAGAAGAACTGTTCTTCCAACTATATTTAGGGATCGAAAGGTCCAGCATTTTAGTTTACCCTGTAATTTTTGGAGGATGTTTTGCTAGCAATTATTTCTTAGCAGATTTTTCGAGAGAGGCATACCCAAGTATTTAGTGGGAAGGTTTCCAGTGCTGAAGCATAGGATTCTAGCAAGGTAGGAATTAACATTGCCTTGGGTGTTGAAGAAGAATATAAAAGATTTGTCATTATTGATCATGGTTCCCCAGGTTCCCATGAAGGCACTGAGGATATTCCTTATATTGCGGGCTTCCCTCAGGGTTGCTTGGCAGAAGAGCATAATATCATCCACAAATTGCTGGTGAGCGATGGGCAGGTCATTCCTCTAAATTCTAAGCCCTTGGAGTTGGGAGAAGAAGAATTGTTGGTTTATATACCTACCTAACCCATCTGCTGCAAGGATGAATAGGAAGGGTGAAATCGGGTCCCCTTGTCTCAGGCCTCGGTATGGATTGAAAGTCCTTGTGGGGTTTCCTTTAAGCAGGATGGAGAAGATCGGAGAGGATATCATTGCTAAGATCGAGTTGATCCATCTTTGGTCAAAGCCATATGCTTTGAGGATGCTTGTAAGGTAGCCCCAACTTAGTCTGTCATATGATTTTGAGAGATCCAGTTTAATCATCATGCCTGGGAGATTCTGGGCTTTGAGGGAGTGGGCTACCTCATGGGATGAAAAAAAGCCATCAAGGATTTAGCGACATTCCACAAAGGTTGTTTTTTAGGGGAAATGAGACTAGGGAGACGGGGTTTCAAGCGTTTGACAATCAGAGTGACAATAATATTGTAAATGACATTACACATGGCAATTGGCCAAAATCCTTGAGGATCCTCAGATTTAGCTGACTTAGGAATTAGATTAATGAAGGTAGATTTGAGACTATGACATACATTTTGGTTACATCTTGATTCCTTCATGACCTCCTTGATGTCCTGCCCCATGAATGGCCGGGTAACTTGGTAGAATTCAACAGTGAATCCGTTTGGGCCTAGGGCGTTATTCTTTGGCATGCCTTTCACTATTTCCTCTACTTCTTCTTTTGTAACTGCCTGCATGAGTGCCTTGTTCTAGTCTTTCGTTATCATCTTGGGGATTTACTGTGTAATTCTTTGGGTGGCTTCCTCCCAGTTTTCCATGTTCTCTGTGAGCAGTTCTTTGAAGTGATTGACCAACAAGTCTTCCATCTCTTTGTGTTCTATTATAATTTGTCCTTCCGCATTTGTAAGTGAGTAAATGTGGTTGTGTTGCCTGTGGTTCACCATAGGTTTATGAAAAAAACTTGTGATTTTTGGCTCCACATGATTTCTTCCTGATGTCTTCATTCCTCTATTTGATTAATTAGTAAACCTTCTTCCTGCACCATGTCTTCCGTACTCCACTCTTTTATCATCTTTTGTTGGGTGTCTTCCATACGTTGGTTGAGTTCTATCTAGTCTCTAAGGATGTGGCTGAACTCCACCTTGTCCCACTTTTTGAGCCTCTTCTTTAATTCCTTTAACTTCAGTTGGGAGGTATGAATTCTATTGTGGTCCTGTTGGGTACTTTGTGTCCACCATTCCTCCATATTTGTAAGGATATCTGGGTTTCTGAACTAAAAGGCTTCAAATCTAAATGACCTAATCTTAGGTCGAGCTTTTGAATCCACTTCTAGGCGAACCGGCCACTGATATGACCCCATGCATGGGCATATCACTGCCTCTATGAAGATATCTTTACTCATCAGTTGTTATGAGATTAACAACCTATCCAGGTGGCTTGTTATTTAGTGTATAGCCTCTCTTCTATTGTTCGAGGTGTGGATGCCATTAATTGTTTCTTTATCCACTAGCTGGAGGTTAGTGATGGTTTCGTTGAAGGCTTCCATGTTGGAGTCACCTCTCCTTATTCCTCCCTTTCTTCCCCCTATGGTTGTGATCATATTGAAGTCCGCCCCCTACTATCCATATATCATCTTGGTATATATTCCTTAGGACCCTGAAATTGTGGAGGAAGGATCCTCTTTCTCCTAGGAGGTGCAGCCCATAGACCTTGGAAAACAGAGCCCATTCACTGGATCCTAGGATTTAGAATTTTCCTGTGACAATTTGGGGTAAACTTACCCATTCTTCGAACTTCACTTTGGTCGGGTTCCATAAGATTGCCAATCCACCTGCACTCCCATTTGCATCCTGGACAATGACTTGGTATTATGGCCTGAAGTTTTCCACTATGTCTTTTAACTTTTTTTCACTAATTTTAGTCTCTTGTATTATCATTATGCTTGCTTATCCTTTTTCGGTCTCTCCTTAAGCTACCTTTTTCACCTCGGCTGTTGAGGCCTCTTATATTCTAGGTTATGATGATCATTTTAGCAATTTTATCGATTGTTGGAAGACCTCCGAAAATGGCAGTACTCGTCCTGAGTTCACTAGCAATTCCCCTACCATTTGTATGGATTCATTCATCATTTTCATACTTCCTTTTTCCCCCATTTTCCTTGTGTTCTTGTCTCCTGTCCTTGATTTCCTTATGCTCCCAGCTATTCTGGTTGGCTTATGATTGCTGAGTTCTTCTTGTCTCTCTATCTTTGGAAGGTTCCTTTGTAGAGTTGTTTCTGATCTTCCACGATGAATATTTTGTCCAAGTGTCTCCATTCTTGCAATAATCTCTTCATAACTTGTTCCTCTATGATGAGATCATCTTTATGATTGTCTATCTGCATTAGGGTTTCCACCATTTGCATGTTTTCCTCAGATCGTTGCTCTTCCTCTGCCATCATTTCCTTCTCCCCCTCGTCTGCTCATTTGTCTTCTTGGTTTTCTTTTTCTTGGGAGTTGAACTCCATCGCCGCCTCTAGGTCTTCTTCTTGTATAACGGAAAATATATTCTGCGGCCTTTGTTCCTTCTCTTCTTGATGTACCTTGTGGTTCCTAAATTTTCGTGGGGTTCTTTTCTTCCTTTTCACTTCTTTGTAACCATCTCGTTCTGCTTTTTCCCTATGATCTCCGTCCCTTTCCTCCACCGAGTGGTTTCCTATTTGGTTTAGGGGGAAGGATCAGAATAGGTGGCCATATTCATGGCATCTACGACACTGGAATGTAATGTGCTCATATTCTATCAGTTGCAGCCATACCTCATTATCATATTCCAACTCAATGTAGTTTAGAAGTGGTTATGTAATGTTCATGTTTACACAGATTCTAGCATAGGAGGTGTATCGACCTTTTCTTTTCAAGTCAACAACCTTTACAAAAGTGCCAATAGAATTTTCGATGCCTTCTAATATCTCCAGATCCCTGAAGTCCATTGGGAGACCAAAGAGCTGAACCCATATTAGAGCTGCCAGGAGTTTCTCCTGGTCTGGGTTGTAGCATTCTTCCCATTCTCTCATAAAGTGGCCAACATTGTTGAAGAAGTATGGTCCATATTCAAATATCCTCTCTTTATCTTCCAGGTTTGAGAAGATCACTGTGAAGAAACCTTTTTCTTGTAGCTTGAGATACGTGTTCCCCTTTGGCTATCATCAGTGTTGAATCCATTTTTACAATTCTTTCTCTCTCGGCCATGCCCCTATGAATTTGCAGATGATAGCATGGTCCTTCATATACCTTTTGTATTCTTCTAGTTTATTATGTGAGATAATGAATCCGGGTTTTTTTGCAGCCCTTGGTAGACATCTCCCATCTAGTCCTGCTTGCCATTTGGTGCCCAAACCCGAGATCCCTTTACCTTTTCCTCCATTCTCACATGTCGCGCCATATTGGCTTGATTCACCTGTTGCTACGTTTCTATAGGAGGGGATCTCTCCCCAATCATGTCACTCATCCTTTGCTCAGTCACAGTCTTCCTCAAGGTGCAACCTCTGTTTCTCTTTGTTGTTGCAGGTTTGGCATGGTCGATACCAAGCTCCCCGAAACCCTAGTCACCAACTCCTCTGGTTTGCTCCATCCTCTCTACTTAGGAATTTACTCTAAAAATAGCATCCCTTATTCTTTATTTATTATAATATATTTAATTTAAATATATATTTTGTGTTAATTAAAATTTATAGAATTAATATCTATTATAATTAAAAAAAATACATTTAAAATAAAATATAAGTTGAATTGGACAAGCTACTTTAAAATTTCAAATAATTTGTTGAATAAGAAAATAAATGATATAATATTATACAACATAGTCGTTTTTAAGCTTAGTGCCAACATAATTCTTCACCATATACATATGTATCTCTATTTTTTCTACAAATAAAAATAGTAGCATTTTCCCTTGTAAATAATAATAATAATTTTACATTATAACCTTTTGTTAATAATATATAAACACAACTTCCAAATTTTTTAAATATATTGCTTTAATACATCATTAACAATAACATTTATATATCCACAAAGATAGCCTTTCCAAAACTAAACTAAAATAAAATTAGACTATAAATCTTCACGTATCAAGAAGGGCATATATATCTTAACATGTCAAAAAGGGATCATCTCTAATTATTTACATTAACTTGATTAAAATTAATATAAATCGAATTTGAAATGTACCTCAAATTAATATCCAATGCAATGTCTTTATGAAATATCAACACGTGTTTCGAATGAAGCTATTTTGATTATGAAACATTTTATTTCAATAGTTTTATTCTTCACATAAGATACAATGCATTACCAATTAGGTTTAGGTATGTTTAATCATCATGTTTAAGAAGAATAATTTTTTGTTTCTTCTATTTAAATGCAATTTTCACAAATGATATCTTCAATTAAAAGTAATATAGATTGACTTGGAAATGGACCTCCAATTAACATCAAATGCAATGTCTTTATGAAATATCAACATGTGGTTTTCATGAAACTATTTTGATGTTGCAACATTTTATTTCAATAGTTGTATTGTTCATATAAGATATAATGTAATAATTATTTTAAAATTTAATATATAAAGTATAATTTTAATTTATAATTAATTAGAGTATTTGACAAAGTCAAAATTGTTAATGCTATGTATTTTTTTGTATCCGAAGTAAGTGTTTATTATAATGAGTGAATGTTGTTGCTATTGTGATTGGTACATTTTTTCTTTTATTCTTTCGTAGTATGCAAGGGAAGTTTTCCTTTGTTACCATAAAAAGTTGTTGCTTTTCATATGGATCCTGCTATTTGGAAATTTCTCCCCTTTGAGATTATTGAGATTTTGTTTCATTGGTGTCCTTTGTCAGTGTTGATGACATTTAAGATGGTTTGTAGACAATGGTGTATTGTTTTGGAAAAATCAATTTCCCTTGTGAGTTTTGATCGATGTTGTCAAAACGAGTTAGGATTTATTTCTTTCCTTACTCATTTTGCCAATGATTGCTTGATAGGTTCATACCTTAACAATAGTGGTCTCTTGTTTACCATCATGTTTCCTTTTTTCATTTTGCATACAGAATTAAATATACAGTGGGATCAATGATTTTTTCTAGCATTCCTACAAGTTATTTGCATACAAAAAATTGTTTGATTGTCAACCCTTTTACGAATATGTTTAGAAACATTGGATTTCTTACTATTGGGGAGCGAGTATTCTTCTCCTTATTGAAAAAATGCAGTCCATGAAAATATGAATAGGTATCTTTGAAACATGTTTCTAAAAACATGGACTCACATTTTCTCATTTGCAGTAGTGTTGACAATAATTGGAAGAGGGCGGGGCTTCCATACAGTGGTGTAACACCACCAAAGGAGGCTATCTTCCTTAAAGAAAACTTTTGTTAGGTATATCTAGATAGCGATTATGAAGATTACCCTACTTATGGTTACACTAACTACTGGATGGAATTGAATAGAAATAATTGGGGTTGTTTATTTGTTCGTATTGTTGAGATATATTGTTTGTCAATATGGTTATATAGGAATGAACTTGTTTGTGTTGTTAATAATGGCCGCACATCCGTTTAGTCACTAGAAGAGATAGAAGATTTTGAATCTGGTCGACTATCAAAAGATAAAAGTCTATAAAATGTTGAAGATGATTAGGGATACAAATGGTTTTTACTTGAATCGGTCTCTATGGATATAAATAGTAAATTTGCAGGTTACCTACCTTTGTGTATAGTTCAAGAAAAATTCCTTATCCTAGGTTGGTCTGAAGTGTAGTTAAGTTATATGATTTAGTGACTGGATTGTGAAAAACAACAATTGTTGACAGATTGTTTGTTCTTGAAGCGTCATGCTTCAATCTACAAAAGATTGAAGATTTTGATGATTTCATTGAAAATGGAAATGTTTTCTTGCTTATTCCTAATGAAGATTCTATTGTTGAGATACCTCCACTCCTTGTGGATGTATTTAATTAGCCTTTGATGCATGAACATGTTTATTTTTTTTTATATTTTTGAAGACCGTATGTATGTTTAATGTTTTTAAATATTTTTTTTAATACCATCGTAATTGACATTTTGAATTTGTACTCAGGGCATAGTTATGCTAAATTTGGAATGTGCTTCATAGCATGGGTTGAATATTTTGATGATGTCATTGAAAATGAAAATGTTTCCTCTCTTATTCGAAATGGACATTGTGTTGTTGACAAGCTCCAAATGTAGAGTGCAATTAGTGCACTAGCTGCACTAACTATGCATGTATTGAAACAACCTTCAAGGCCTGAACATGTTTTTTTTATAACCTTGAAGACCCTATGTATGTTTAATGTTTTTAAATATTTTTTTGAAGATCATTGTAATTCACATTTTCAAGTTATACTTAGAAAATAGCTATGCTAAATTCTGAATGTGATTTGTAGCCTCAATCTTATATCTATAAACAATTGAAGATTTTGATGATGTCATTCAAAATGGAAATGTTTTTGCGCTTATTGAAAATGCAAAGTGTATTGTTCACATATTTGCACTACCCTTGGATGCATTGAATTATCCTTTGAGGTTGTAGACCCTATGTATGTTTAGTGTTTTTTGATTTTTTTTAACATCATTAGGATTCACATTTTGAAGTTATACTTAGGATGTACATATGCTAAATTTGGAATGGAGTTCATATTTATTTATTTTTTGTAATTTGTAAAATTATGAAAGTTCTTCGTACTTATTGGAAAGAAAGGTTTTGTTAGCTTGATTCCATAATTAGTGGAAGTTGTTATTGTATCAATTATGTGTAAGGGGATACTTTTTGCATTTGTTTGAAGTTTTTCAAGGGAAACATAATTTCTCAAATATTTATTCTATTGAATTTTGTTAGTCTATAATTTTTTCAATATTAAAGAGTATGAATTAGGCATGAAGGATATTGTGAAACAAGTTTTGAACTAACTTTGACGTCATCAAGAAATGTTGAGTGAACTAAGAGGAAAGAATGGTGTGAAAATAACTCACTCTTCCCGTACACGACAACGATCAAAAGGATTCTAGTGTGAGTGGTATTAGTAGAATAAGGAAGTCATTAAAGCACAAAGAAGAGTTGTGTATCAATGAAATAAAATAGATTTAGCAAATGATGAAGTAGGAGGACCTGTAAATTGTAAGTATGAAAAGGGGAGTGATTTTATGTAGCAAAGTTTTCTTTTATGTTTATTTTGTTGAATGTTTATGATGTGAATGAAATTATATTTTTTGAACATTTACTAACTCTCATCTTCTTTAGAAACATTTTTTTTTGAAAGAGAGTCTTCATATGAACAACGGTCATATTTTCTATGAAAAAAATGAAAGAAATGAAATTTTGGGAGTTGATGAAAACTATAGGAATGGACAATTTCCTAGAATGGTAGAAAATTTGGGAGATTTTGTTGGCGAATAGGGTCAGTTCTTTTATGGTACTAATTATGTTACTAATATAGTTACACCTATTGAATTTGTATGTAATGTGTTTGTCGCAGCAGTTCAAGTTTTTTTATTTTGCACTTTTGTTTTTTCAAGTGAAGTTTTTACTGTTGTACTTTTTCCGGTATTGTTTTTTCAGAACAGTCTTGAAATGATTACTAACCAAAAAATAGATTCAAAAGTAGCCAAACCTTTATTTCTTTCTAAATGTGAGTGTCGATGACCAACTTGTCAAACTTTATGAAATGATGAAATAGATGGTTTCAGTAATCGTAAGTTTAGAAATTTTCGTCCTTATGTAGGAGAACATTTTGTTAGCATGTTTTCTTTCTTTGTTGTTGATTCTCTCAAAATTTTGTTGTTATTGCATATATTTTCTGAAATGTTCTACGTTTTAGAACAGTGTGTTTACATATGAACCCTTGATAGAGATGAGAACCTTGGGGGCTATGGAAATGGTGGAAGAGATGTTTAAATGGAAGATAGGGAATCTAATTCCATTGAAAAACTTGTTGTATATGACTTTTTTGGTGATAGTAATATGCTTCCTAGAATGGTTGATAATTTAGGCCGGTCTGTTGGAAATGTTGAAACCAATATTTATCGACGTGTCTTTAGATAGAATATTGTTGAAGCGAAAGAATGTGAGGACAATTTTCCTCTTGGTAGAGCATAGGTGCTGAATAAAAATTTATTTTGAAAGTTTTAGTCCCTTTGAATGTTAAATATATATTATTTTACACATTTATTTCTTGACATTTTTTGGTAGAATACTCCTCAATTGAATAGTGGTTGACAAACAAATTTGCAAGAAACGCAAGCAGTATGATTTCCACTACTTGGACATGGATGATGCAACCATGAAGAAAATGTAAATTACTTTTGTTTCATTAACAAATTGAATTTATTTTGTAGATTTTCATTCTTACAAATGTTATTTTCTTTGTTTGAAATAGAATTTCCTTAGGTGTAATGAATGTAGAAGAATGATTTCCCATTTTCTTATGGAAATAAATGATAAAACAAATACTCTAGTTGCACGAGTTGTTTCACATCATTGCCAACCTAGAATGGTGTCACATAGAGAAATGAAAGTGCTCCCTATCATTTTAGCAAAGGCATGGTTGATGTCAATAAAAATTTTCAGTCGAGGGTTGACAATTTTTCTGTCATGCATATGTTCTATGTATGCAAATAATGTTATCCTGGTACAAGTTGTGAGATTGCACAAGGGGCCCATTTGTAAAAGATGTAAGTGTGAAAAAGGTGTTCATCACTTTTCTCACTTTAACAACATGGATCAGGGTGAACAACCTAGGGTTCTAATGGTTTTGATAGAAGTTGAAGAGATGTTAATAGTGCGGGTAAATCCAATGTTGAAAGTGACACATGTTCGTTGTGGTCAATATAAATATAGCAGCCACATGATAAATTTTCCACAAGATATTTCTTCAATCGCGAAGAAGCTTCCACTATGTGTTGAAGAACTAGATTTTTTTATTATAAGAAGGCAAGGTGCTCAATCTGAATACTATGAATGTTATGTGAAGAGACAATGTGTTATGGATGCATTGTGTTATAAAATTGAAATGGATAAGTATTGTAGGGATGTGGAAATTGACATGGATTCAGTTGTTGCTCTCCCAAAAACACCTATTGATGTTTCTAGCAGGTTACAATATGTTGATAGTCATGTTGATTGTTAGAAAATTATATATTACATAGCAGTGGAACAAATCAAATATTGCGGAGATATAAACATAGAAAATGCATAAAACAAGAGAGACACAGACATACATGGTTCACTCAGCTTGGGCTACATCCACAGAGAAACAGCTAGTTCTTCTTTTTATATTATCTAGAAAACTCAAGAGATACAACCTACAGCATATCCATTG
Source organism: Pinus taeda (assembly GCA_000404065.3). Lineage (NCBI taxonomy): Eukaryota > Viridiplantae > Streptophyta > Pinopsida > Pinales > Pinaceae > Pinus > Pinus taeda. The sequence continues at coordinate 94,676 of APFE030595171.1, read as the reverse complement.
TAATTCCCTCTTCGCTCTCAATCTCCTCTCTCTTCCTCACTTAGAATACAAATATACATAGATGCAATACAATTCCCTCATATATAGTGAGGGGTTGCCTTCTAGGGCATACAACCTTAAATTAAACATAACTTCTACCGTCATATCTCCACCTAATCAACGGCCCAGATTGACTACGAAGTTACAACATTTTACAAGGCAATTTTACATCTATTCTTAGCTTTGGTGGCGCTGCCACCACCCACCCACCCAACAACCCCCCTAAAACAAATATTCTACGAGAGGCGTTGCCACCCAATTACAAACTGGGGTCCAATGTGGCGATACCTTTGAATACAGAAGATAATCAGGCTCCACACCCAACAATTGATGATATAGCAAGGATGGATACAGAGATTGAAACATACGATCCTAATTTTTTGCATTGTCACCCATCATCCTTCTTTCTCATTGGCCTAACGGATTCAGGGAAGTTGGTCAAATGAGAAGATTTATTGAGAATGCAAATAACACATCCTATGAACAAGTACATTGGCTAGATATTTAATATAACACTAAAGGACTACTACATATGGAATTACCTACTTTATTCCCTATAGGTGACTCTGATTGGTTGCATCCTCGTATTTGAAATTTTGAGATGGATGAATACGGTTTGCATCTATTGAAATTTTATGATCAAAGATTTGGAAGCCATCCTCGGTTTCGATATTTCTTGTTGAATATCATTATGCGACATCGTACTTAGGGAATAACTTCATTTGTTTTGAAGAAAAATATTCATGAAAATGCACGTGCAACTATTGGGGAGTTACATCGGCAACTTTTTGATCTGCCAAAAAATAAGTTGAGAGTTTGTAGATTATTGTGGAGAGAATTTTGTGCATTTTTATTCGAATTTTCCATAGTCTCCATTTTTCAGTCTACATTTTGAGTTTATAGCAAGATTCATCATTAGGACCAATGTGCAAAGAAGAGAAAGGAAAGAGGGAATAAATAAGGGAGGGAAGCAAGAAAGGAGGAGGAGAGACTACCAACAAATCCACATATGAAGAAAACCCTAGGAAAGGAAAACTATAACAAAGAATGAATGGAATATCTAATTTTAATATTAAAAATTAATTAATTTTTTTGTTTTGATATTTTTTATTGATTTTTAATTTGTTATTTTTATTTATTTTTTTACTAATTATAGAAATAACAAATTTAAAATTAAAATAAAAATATTAACAAAAAAATTAATAACTTTTTAATATTAAAATTAAATATTGTGTTCATGCTTTATTATAGTTTTTCTTTCCTAGGGTTTTCTTCATTATGTGGATTTGTCGGTTGACTCTCCTTCTCCTTTCTAGATTCCCTCCCTTATTTATTCCTTCTCTCCTTTCTCTTATTTGTGCGTTAGTCATGATGATGATTCTTTTTGTAGACTCGAAACGTAGACTAAAAAATGGAGACTCTGGACAATCAAAATAAAAAATCTCAAAATAATAAGGTGGCTAAGAGTTTAATGCATGTTGGATCTTCTCTTAGGGGTACGATGGCTTATTGGACAAAGTGTCATTCTAAATTAATGGATATGATTACCAATTTGGCTTGTCGTAGTTTGTTTTTTAAATTGTGCGTGGTTGATACAAAGTGGCCTTATTTGAAGTCTTTTGCCTTCAAACATATATTTCTATTGAGAAAGTGATCATGTGAAAAAGATTCAAAATTTAATTCAATACCTAGATACAACTACTATGTGCATGCACAAAAGATTCAATATCTTTCGTGACATAGTCTTGCTGAGATATCTTGGTGTTATAGACTTTTGGTATAGGTTTGTTGTCATTCATTTCCCATTATTTTATAATGATTTGAAGGAAAACATATCTTCTTATGATTTTTTATTATATGGTAACTTCACGTTTTCAATCTTGTTAGGTATGAGTGGCAACATAGATGTTTGACTCACATACATAGCTTTTTTTGGTTGCATGAAGCCCTAGCTATGGAGATATTGGATTAGTCCAATGCCATTATTGTTAGTGTAGAAAAGTGTTACTTTGAAAAATATGTTATAGCTTGGAATATGCGTGACATACATCGTCGAAATGTCATGATCCCTTGAACTGTAAATGATGATCCATGTCTTTCGAATACTCAACAAATTTTTTCTTGTGATCTTGAAAAAGATTATAAGCATTTAGTGAACTATGTGGAAAGACATACAAAATGAAGTGTTGATTCTAGTTTACGTAAAAGAAGGTTTTTCCTTTCATGTCGTTATCATACTCCATGGGAGTCAATATTTTGCATAGATGAAAATGGGAGAAAAAATTCGGAACCAACACGAAATGATGACCATATAAATGTTCACAATGTTGAAGTTTTAACAATGTGGCAAGCAAATGTTGATTTTCAGCCAGTTGTTTCATGACATCAAGTTTTTAAGTATATTGAAAAATATGCTTCAAAGGAAAAGCGAAGATAAAAGGCTTATCATGAAATGTTGATGAGAGTTCCTACTGGAAGTGGGTCTAAGGCTCTTGTATTATCTGTGTATAAAAGATTCCTTGTTGAGACACTTGTTGAGCGTGACGTTGGAGCTCAAGGGACATTCCATTTGTTGCTAAAACTAGCTCTTGTTTTCTATAGCCATAAATTCTTCTCCTTAAATGTTGGAAAGAAAGTCTACCAAAGGATTTCATTGCATTCTAATGAAGTTTCATGTGGAAACAATTTAATTTAGGTTTATCAAAGCTGGCCCATTTTTCGGAACATTTATGCTTTATAGAAAGAACAAGATTGTGGAATTTTAAGGAGAAGCATGGGTAGGGGAAATGGAGACCACGTGATAACCATGCAATTGTTCATGTTTCTCCATGGTTTTATCTTGTTCCTAATGAGGGTTCGAGAGAGTTTGAAATGTTTTGTTGCAGTGAATTTCTTTTATACAAGTCATTTCATGACATTGGTTTAGATATCGGGTTGTCTACTGAAAATATTGTTCATAATTGGAAGAATTGGAGATATTGTGTATGGCATGTTCATCGAGGCCCTTTTCCAAATGAAGGAAATGAAGAGGATTTGGGGTCGCTTATGTTGGCATTATGTTTCTGGTATAGTTATATGTTACAGATGTTGTACTTGATGGGAACACACATGGCATGGCTCTCAATATGATGAGAATTAAGAAGTACGCAGGAGAACAGTTCAGAAGATGTGTACCCGCAGGTACGTCGTGCAGGGACCGCGTCCAGACACGCAGGTTACCCATTCATGAAAAGGTGCGTCGTGATTAGGCATAAGCGGCGACCAGATGGGGTTCTTATGTTTAACATTGTTGGGGGATTGTGTTAATTATCGTTTTTGGCCGGGTATTGATCCATGATTTGAAGGAAGAGCTTGCCTATATAAAGCAAAGGAGATCATTTGGCTTGTGTATGCTTTTGGGTTGAATATCTTAAGATCTGAAATATTTGGGTTACTGTTTCAAAAGCTTGATCTATATGAAAGTGAAGTGGAAAGCGAATCTGTGAAGGGTGATCTCTCGAGCGCTTGATCAGATCTGGGCATCCATCTAACTTTAGCACACTGGTTTGGCCCTAATCTGAAGTACGCAGGTGTTTAACGGTGCCTCTGCGTGGGTACGCAGAGCAGAAACAAGCGAGCTGCGTGGGTACGGAGAGCAGAAGAAGGGTGACTGCGTAGGTACGCAGCCCAGAGACAGGCGAACTGCGTGGGTACACAGAGCAGCAGTGGTTCAGGTGCGTACCCACAGTCAAGGTACGCAGCGCAATAGTGCATCTGGGTGCATGACTACTGTGGCAGTACACGGCGCGATAGTGCATCTGGGTGCGTACTATACGCAGCGCGGTAGAAGAATCAGTGCGTGGGCACGCAGTGCAGCAGAAGGAACTCTGCGGGTATATGCAGAGAAGCAGAGGGTGAAGTGCGTAGTGACGCAGGCCAGAAGAAGGAAAATTGCGTATCTATCTTAAGATCTTTTGTTGATTGATTTTTCTGTTGATAAGGTGTTCTGGGTTTAGTTTATTGTTATTGTGGATCTGTTTAACTATGTGATTTACTGGTACTTGATGATCAGTTGATGTTTATGGATCCAGTTTGAAAATTTATGAAAAGTGGTCCTTGTAAGAAAAGAAGTAGGGGGTTGTAGCTCCCTTCCAGGAGAGACTGGAAAACGAGAGAGAGTTGTAGTTCTCTGCAGGTTGCAGCCTGCGTACTGGTAAAGGACTGCACCAGTACAAGACCATTGTAAAAGGAGTTTCTAATTTGAAAGAAGATAGAGACATATTGCAGCAGGTGGTTTTCACCCACATTGGGTTTCCACCTTATATCTGGTGTTCTTTGATGTGATTGTCTGTTTTTCTTGTTCATTCTCATTGTTTTATGGTACTGATATGCAAAAATAATTCAAAGTATAAATAAGAAAGAATTGTTAAAAGGACTAGATAACACTGATTCACCCCCCCTCTTAGTATTATTTTCAACACTAAGTTCTCTGAAGGAAAATTCAAAGGAAAAGATAAGAATGATGCTACAATGAAGAAATAAGAGGAAAATCCTACATGCTCTCATTGTAAAAAGGAAAGGCATGATGATGCTCAGTGTTGGAAGCTACATCTTGAACTAAGGCCTAACATGTTCAGAGGAAAATGAAATCAAAATGTTATTTCCATAATGAAACAAGATTTGGGATCTAGTTCAAGAGATGCAACTCAGGTCACAACTATAGGAGTGGAAGGTAAAACATCTTCTCATGCTTGTTCTAGTTCTTCTATTCCGTCTCCTAATACTGAAAGCAGAAGAAGCGAGTTTTTCATGTAAGGGTGATAATTAAGCATAAGAAAGTTGATACTCTTTTTTTTTGGTCAAGTAAGAGTGGAGCCTTCAATTAACCGAAAAAAAGATTACATATGGTATACATTTTTACAAGTGTAAAGACCAGCAAAAGACAGACCCATTGATGATAAACAAACAACAGGGTCAACAAAATAAAAAACATTACACAAAAAAAAAAATTAGACTTCCTCGGTTCCTCTCTTTCCCAAGCCTTTTCGTTGTTCTTCAATCTCCGCCATTAATCAACTTCACGATCCAATGGTCGACTCTTCATCAAATTCTTGGCTTATCGCACATCGCAGTTTCCACAAGCCGCCAACATTTGACTCCTGCGAAATGCGAGAGTTAACCTCCATCTTTCGATCAACCCTTTGATCTGACGGTCCATATTCCATCGCAACATCGCAAACCTCACCTCATTGCAATATCGCAAATCTGTGTTTATCGCTAACCATACTCTTTTACCGAATGCGATTTGCGATTAAATCTCTGTTGTCGATTTGGTTCTTGATTCGACGGTTGTCGCAACATCACATCAGGAACTTGCACGAAACTTAACCGCTTCCTCGAGCCGATATAGATTATAAACCTTGGTCTATAAAACTTCAGGTCCGCTCTTAGACTTAACCACCAACCACTTTAAAACTCGATATCCATTCGATAGCGGAGGCACTTAAATCCTATGGTCTGCGGCCTTCCAACTAGCACGCAGGTTGCAAATAGCTCAACCCTAGTAGTTACTTGTGACGTCAACATTTGGAAATAAGATCAATGGTCAAGATTTATTGCGGCACTTCAACTAGGCTCAAGGAATTCCTCCCTCTCCTACTCCTGCTAATCTTTTCCACTATTTATGTTCGTTGATCTTACATGATCTAATGACTCTTGTGCATCACTACCTCACCTCTTCATGCTTCGCTTCACTTCAGGTTTATGCTGTTCCTTCAACTCCCACTAGTCTTCCTCCTGCTCATTTTTCATGGTCTGGAGGTATGCCATGTCTTTGGCTGCCTGTCATTGACAATCATCACACAGTTTACCAGAGGGTATAGACTCCTAGTCGTACCGAATATAGCTTTCCTTACATAGCACCCCTTCATTCGCCAGACGATCAGCTAACATATTGGCTTTTCTTCGCACATGAACGAAGCTGACGATTCTCAGGGTTCACAAGTGGGAATGAATACGCTGAAAGACTTACGAGAGCCTCCAATGTTCGACACTTTTCCACGTGCCATTCCATTACACATTTTCTTGGCTGCATTAATGACCAATTCAAAGTCAGCTTCAATGATGGCATTGTGTAAATTTGACTGCATCAAGATTTCCAGACACTGCTATAAGGCCATGAGCTCCGCCATGTCATTAGTGGTAGTCCCCAAATGACTGTGAAAGATATCCTTTATGTGCCCCTGCTCATCTATTATGACACCGCCAAATCTAGCCATCCCTGGGTGGCCCTTAGAGGCCCCGTCTATATTGATTTTCAAAAAACCATGAGGAGGAGGCTGCCATATATCTTTACCAACAGTTGTTTTTCTCACAATCTTGACAGTGCCTTGGGGAACCAGAGAATGGAGACCCAACTGGAGTAGTATGTGAGCATCCTGGAGTGAAGGAGGGTCCTCAGGAATTTTCCACATAAGGGCTCCTACTATATCTTTGAGCTGTCATAAAATTTGGACAATGATGTTCTGGGTCGAACCTATTTTGTTCTTGAAATCCTGCCATTGCATTCTTTCTAGACATCCTAGATGATAAAGCCTGGAACTAGAGTCCAAGCCTTGTTAATGATTTCATACTTGAGAAGTCTTTCCTCCAATTCTTCAAAGTATTGGTGATGCTGAGTCTGTCCCTATTGGTTTGCCTGAAGACTAAGGGCGCCCAATCCCACAGGGTAGAGGTGAAGGGGAAAATGTTTAGTAAATGTTCCATCATCTCCTCCTGTAAGCCACATAGATGGCATTTTGATGGGCTAGCAAAGCCGCTTTTCAGAAGATTCTCCCATGTGAGAATTTTCTTTTGGTGAACTAACCACATAAAAAACTTGATTTTCATCCATTGCGAGTTCTGCGAAAGGTCATTCCAAACTTGATCAGGGGGATAATCGAAATCTAGGGCCATGCATTTAGCTTCTTTGAGTTTGAAGGTGGCTTCGATGTTTCGACCCCATCTCAGTTGGTCAGACGAGGATGACACCAAAATCTTCCTCTGCTCCAAGTCAAGAGCAAGAGATTCCACCTGGGCCTTCAAAGGACTCTCTTCATTATAACCAAGATCCTTCCACATTCTCCATTTACCATTGTTCCTTACCTGATCCCAGAAGTCACTTACCATAAGTAAACCTTTGTTGTCAGTGTCATTTTTGAGAGTAGTTAGTCCTTCCCTAAACAAATTTGGTTCCTGTTGCCAGTTGTCCTCCCAAAACCGTGCAAGGTCCCCATCTCGGATCTCCCAGAAACTATGCTTCTGGACAATGGCTCTATTCTCCCAAGCAAGGTTCCAAATGTGGGAGCCCTTGATGAGCCCTGACATTTGGATATGATCCCTCTTCTGCCAATTATTTGCATATTTCTACTTCCAAAGCTTGGCCCAAGGGGTGGCCGATTCCTTGAGCCACCTCCACCAAAGTTTGGCTCCCGAAACTCTACTGAGGATTTCAGGGTCATGTAGCCCCAAACCACCATGGGCCTTAGGTTTATAGAGCTTTTCCCAAGCTACCAAAGCCCACTTATTTTTCTCTTCCCATTTGCCCCAAAGAAAATCTCATTGAATACTCCAGATTTGTTGCATAACTCCTTTAGGAGCAGGAAGAGCTGAAAACATGAAAATGGGTATAGCCTATAGGAAAGCCTTAGTAAGCACAAGACGCCCCGCCATATTCAAAGACCTGTAGGTCCATTTCCTGACTTTGTCCTGAAGTTTATTAGTTACTGTCTCCCACATTCCCTTGCTCAGAGGTTTGTCAGTAAGAGGCATTCCAAGGTACTTAGAAGGTAATTGGTCCCTTTGAAACCCAAGAATTCTAGTGAGGTTCCTTTGAATAGAAATGTTAGTGTTAAAAAAGAACACCTTTGATTTGTCAAGGCTTACCTCTGTACCAGCAGCCAATGCAAAGTCATTCAGGATTTCTTTGAAGGCTCTGGCTTCCTTGACCGTAGGAATTCCCTGCAGCATTGTGTCATCAACAAATTGTTGATGAGTGGAAGCAACACCATCCAGAGTAAGTTTCAGACCCTGGATTTTTCCTTCAAAATTTTCCATATTGATCGCTCTGCCTAGCCCTTCCATCATGAGAACAAAGAGGAAGGGGGAGAGCAGATCCCCTTGTCTAAGACCCCTAGAAGGAATAAAGGTTCTAGAGGGAAGTTCGTTAAGAAGAATGGAGAAGCTAGTCATGGATACAAGGGCCATAACCCCTCTTATCTAGTTGTGGTCGAAGCCATAAGCTCTTAGCACTGCCCTGATGTAAGACCAGCTTAGCCTATCATATGATTTCAATAGGTCAAGCTGCATGATCATACCAACTTTCTTATTGCTCTTAAGAGAGTGTACCACCTCATGAGCTTGTATGATGTTGTTGAGAATTTGCCTTCCTTCCACAAATCCAAGTTTCTCCTTTGAGACGAGAGTAGGAAGAAGAGGCTTAAGTATATTAGCGATCACTTTGGAAATAATTTTGTACACCACATTACATAAGGCTATGGGTCTGAATCTGTCCGATGTCATAGCTTTTTCTTGCTTTGGAATCAAAGCTACGAAAGAGGCATTAAGAGCTTTCAAAACAATTTTGGATCTTCTAGATTCTTCCACAACATCAAGGATATCTTGTTTGACTATTTTCCAACAAGCTTTGAAGAAGTCCACATTGAAGCCATTAGGGCCAGGAGCTTTCCCATTTTGCATCTCATTGATAACTTCACTAACCTCCTCTTCATACACTGGCCTGTTAATATTGCGGTTGTCTTCCTTATTTACAAGCTTAGGAATGAACTTGGTGAATTTGTTAATGAACCAAGATCTATTAACGAGAGGCTCCTCTGCTATGCTAAGGAAGTGTTGAACTAGGACAAATTCCATTTCTTTGTGAGAGACGAGCTCTTTCCCTTGAGAATCTTTAAGTTTTGAAATTTTGTTATGAGATCTGTGATCCAAGGTTGATCTATGAAAAAACTTCGTGTTTCTTTCTCCTTCTCTAATCCACTTCATCCTCGATTTCTGTCTCTAGAAAATATCCTCTTGCTTGCACCGATCATCCCATTCATTCTGAAGAGAGTCAGTCTGAATTTTCCATTCCTCGGTAAAACCTTCTGAGATGATGATCTGATTAATCTCCTGGAATTTTTGCTCAACTTCTCTTTTGGCTTTAAAAATATTACCAAACTCTTTTTTGTTCCAATATTTAATCCTAGATTTGATGTGTTTAAGTCTCTACTGCAACATGAACATTTTAGTGCCTTGAGTAGGCGTATCTTCCACCCACCATTTGTCAATATTGTTGGTGAAGTCAGGGTGAGAGAGCTAGACATTTTCAAACGTAAAAGGTCTGTTCCTCAGTGTACCCATGGAAGTAGCTTCAAGCTAGACAAGCTAGTGGTCCGAGCCTCTGAAGGGAAGGATTGAAGCTGACATATCAAGGCCTTTGAGAAAGAGGTCCTCTGAGATTATGAATCTATCTAGTTTAAGGGTGACTTGAAAAGCCCCTCCCCTATTATTATTCCAAGTATAAGTGCCATTTACTGTTTCGGTGTCCACTAGCTCCATGTTATTCACGAAGTTTTGGAAGGCAATGGAATCTCTGCCTAGTTTTCCGGTACTTCCTTTTTTCTCTGTAAGAGATCTGATCATATTGAAATCCCCAGCCAAAATCCAGGGCATGTTAGGATATCTCTCTCTTAGCTTCTCAAGGGAGGTGAGAAGCTTAAGTTTGTCTTTTAGTTTTTGAGGACTATAGATGTTAGTGATCATGTAGATCTCCTAATCACCCAAAGGTTGAATCACCAGCGATAGATAGTTCCTAGAAGCTTCAACATCCAGGATTCCAAGTTTTTGAGGATCCCATAGAGTAAGAATCCCACTTGCTAAGTTATCCGCTTTAACCTCTAGATACTCATGCTTGATTAACCATTTTCTGTGTATCTCTCTGATCTTGTCCATCGAACATTTTGTTTCCTGAATAAAAACCATATATGATTTTTCTTCTTTCATTCTACTGTTAAGAGTTCTTTGTTTCCTTTTACTTCCAAGACCCCTAATGTTCTAGGTTGTAAGATTCATTAAGAAAGGTTTGTAAAGGAGTAATTGGTAAGATCCCTCATCTTACCTGAGTTAATCATAAGTTTCACACATTTGGTCAGCATCTCATTCTATGTTTTTCTTCCTCTTTTCCTACCCGGGTTCTTGGAAGAATGCATCAGTGTATCCTCCATCGTTTTCACTCGCATATTCTCCTGGCTAACATGGTTTATTTTGACTCCAGAACACTTCATTTGTGATCTCCAGAGGAAGAGCTGTTGAACCCTGTCAAACTCCTCTTTTGGTTGAGAGTCTACCCCTTTGGTGATTCCCTGCTCCAAAAACTTTTCCAGATATAAATTCTCCCTCTCTAGAATCTCCTGCAGTTCATGGTCTTCCGTTCCAGCCTCGCTTGGGTTCATCTCATGGTCCTTTCTAAACTCCATAATGCTCAACATATCATCCTTTTGTTTGTTGTTTTCTGGTATATCCTCCAAATTAGTATCCCTTTCCTTCTAAGTGGGAATATTTTCTGATCCCTGGTTTGTCATGTTGTTTTCTCCTTCTTCATCTAAGATCTTGAAACTATTGTGACTCGGTTGTCCATCTTCATTAATTTTCTTTTGGTATCGCTTGCCTCCTTTCCCTTTACCCCCAACCTTAGTAAAACCTTCGGGAGCCTTGCCTGTAGTGGCTTTCGTATTGCTCTCCATCTTGTTCAATGGGCAATCCTTGTATAGGTGCCTGCGCTCATGGCACTTACGACACCTAAATGGGACATGTTCATAGTCCACTGCGTACACCCATTCCTCGTCATACACTTATAAAATGATTGCATTCGGAAATGCCCTAGATAAGTCCATTTCCACACATATCCAGGCGAAGGAAGTGTATTTTCCTCTTAGAGTAGCATCTGAGATCTTTATAAATTCCCTAGCTTGTTGTCGATAGCCTCTAGAGACTCCAGTTGCCAATAATCTAAAGGAAGGGAATAGAGTCTTATTCATACTGGCACCGAGGTGAAAGTTTCTCGTTCTGGGACAAAGTTCATTACCCATGGTCCCATATAAAGGCCTGCAAAAGTGTAAAAATAGGGTCCTCTCTCGAACACTCTGTCTTTATCCTCTAAGCTTGTGAACACCACTGTGAAGAAGCCCTTGGACCCAAGGTGAAGGTCAATTTCCTCCTTTGGTTTCGAGTGGTTCCTTATCCATGCTTGCAAAGCCTTCTCCGTTGACCAAATCCCCATAAATTTACAGATAATAGCATACTCTGACATGTGGTCTCTGTGTACCTGCAACGTTGGGTCACTTAAAACGACTCAAGGAATAGTGGTTGACTTGGGTTTACAGACCCCTGATGTACTCATAGGAGCAACTTTCGGATTTTCAACCTCTGTCCTCTTCTCCTTACTAGCTTCCTCATGATTCTCTTCTTGTCCTTGAGGTCTGATAGTTTCTGATTTTTCTATATTCTGAGCCTCTGTTACCTCCTCCATTGGTTTCTTGAAGCGATGCAATCCAACTCCCTTTCTTTTGTCCGCAACCACTTGACTATAGGAGGGAGCTGATCTCCCTCCTCTGCGCCTCGCCATGGTGAGTAACGACAAAACCCTAAAGCAAAAACCTCATGGATCCCGACCTCCGAGCCACGTTGAGTAAGTTGACACTCTTTTTGATATTGGTTCCCAAGTGAATTTAATATATGAATCAATTGTCAAGTAATTGGGATTAGAAAAACCTCCTCACAAGAAACCTTATCCTCTTGGTTAGGTATGTGATGATGAAAAGATACAAGTAATAAGCAGTGTAAACTTAGGTTTTCTATCACTTCAGAATATGTTGATGAGGTTGAATTAGATGTGGTCCATCTTGATATTGATGGAAATGTATTGGGAACCCAAACTTGTATGGCAGGAAAGCCATATTCTTTAGGGATGAGAAAAGATATCACCTCACCAAATATGTGGTTGAGTATATTGTATGAGCACACAACATGAAGACTAAATTATCACTTTATATGTAGTTCCCCACTCTAATTGAATGGCTTTTACATTATCTTACCCTTGATATAACTGTGATATAGCCTTATGGCATACATTATTATTTGAGGACCTTAGCTTGATGATCCAAATATTTGACTTTTACTATAAATGGATGTGACGATAATTATTTTTCTAGTTTGGTGTTATGATGATAATAATAGTGATGGACATGTTTTATGACTATGTCTAATCACATGATGGATTCATTATGTGTCTGTTTACATTAGTTCTTGCTCACAATTACAAAGATGTTGATAATTATGTAATGATGATGATTTAGCATACAAAATTATATTCATGGCTAATATTATGAATCAAATGTTACTGATGATCATTGAGTGTGGCAAGAGACAACCATGATGCACTTGCATGTGATGAGTCGAGAACTTGTGGTTTGGTTTAAATTACACACTATTGCCTTAAAAAATTTAAAAGGGAAATTTAAAATTCTGTTGTGAATTCTAATGACATGATAGTGGCTGCAGGCACATGTTAGTTGCTTGTCCAAATGACTCACACATGGGTGATGAGGTCATATAGATAGATGGAACTTCATGAGAGGGGTGGGACAAGATCCCTTTGATTTCACCTACTAGCACTTCTTCCATGACTTGGGCTGGAAGGTGTTGGGATATCTTCACCTTGAAGATTATAATGCCATGGGGGTAGACCCCAAATTGAACTGATCACAAGGATTTTTCTAAGGGGGTGTGCATAAAGGTAGATTCATTGATCGCCAACACCATTAGTCTCACTATAGAGGGTGACATAGGATATGATTGCAGTCTCCACCATCGCACCTAGTTTTTCCCCTCATAGTCACTAGATGCTTGAAGAGCAAGTGGCGTGACACCCTTGGAACTTCAAGGAAAGTTCTTGAAGGGAACAACTAACTTGGCACCCTTGGCATCAAGAAGAAACTAATTGTCATGGAACCCTTGTAACTTCGAAGGGAAGTTCTTGAAGGGAAAAACCGACTTGGAACCCTTGGAATCAAGAAGAAACTAATTGATTTGACACCCTTGGAACTTTGAAGGGAGGTTATTTAAGGTCACAACCGAATTTTCACACTGGGCATCATGAAGAAACTACTAAAATATAATTAAGATATGATAATCATACTAATTCACATAATGTGGTAAATGAAGTTTTAAAACCATGTTATCTAATAAAAACTAAAACTTAGGGTAAAGGGAGAATATGAAGAAATAAAAAAAAGGTGGGACCACTTTAAAACTCTACCCTTTCCTCAATTGGAAAATTTTAGGTAGATAATGTGCATAAGTGTTTTAATAGGCGAAAGTGGGGAAGAGGGACATATATTTAATTAGAAAGATTAATCCTAAAATAGTTTAACCTCATTAATAAAAGAAAGTGGTGAATTAAAATAAATATTAATAAATTAAAGTAGAGAAAATTTAGAGAAACTCTATGTGGCAAGAGCCAACACAAGAATCTCCATCTAAGAGGAAATTTGGAGTTAAATTAGGAGGTAGTTGGGTGACCAGATCTGAGACTTGTCAGTTGACTTCAGTAATGAGCACAAATTAAGGATTAGAAAAGGGGGATCAAGAGACAACTAGGATAAAAAAATAGGGAATTATGTTTGGGTGAGAAAAAATATTATTTTTGAATTACAATTTAAGTAAATAATTTTGGAGAGCCTTGGTGAGAGTGTGAAACATGGGTGGGTGAATAATCAAACTTCTAGACTAATAAAAAAAATTAATTATGCATTAAGCGCCAAGTGTCACTTATGAAGCCTCCTATAAAATAAAGGGCAAGCTATGGGAGAACGAGGAAATTTTTTCCTTATTGTTGGATGAACTAGATAATGCTAGTTGAAAGTGAATATGACTATAGTGAGTATGGTATAGTGGAGGTTTTATTTGAGAGGGGAACTCTTGAGAAAAGAGTGCACTCCTCGACTGTCTAACACTTCTCCAATATCTTACAACCCCATTACAACTCGAGGGTCTGTGGGGAAGAAGAATACCCAAAGAGTAGGCTAGGAGGTCAACTGGTGAGTCGGCGACGTTTGGCTAGTGATGCTACTTACTTCACACCCGCACATGCAAAGTCATAAGGGAGCGTAAGAATCAACAAACTTGAGTTGAGTCTCCATCCCTTCAATGAACGGTACTTCGGGTTACATAATTTTCCATTACATGTTTATTGTATTGCATTAAATCATATAATTGAATTATGGATGAATTGATTTTAAAGTGTTATGTGTATTACACATTGATTTGTGGTTTATTATGTGATCCACTTATATTTTTTTCTCATAGATAAATGAATGTCAGACGAGAATTCTTAATTGTCTCATTCCTAGTAATACCGTATCTTAAGATTATCTCTCTATTTCGTTAAAGAATATAGACTATATTGTATTCCTGAAATTTTTATTTACCCATGTTGCATGCGGCTAATAAAAAATGGTGTTATAGGGGTGGTCCCTACATTTTAGTGTAGGGAAAATGAAGAGACTCATAAATACTAGCAATAATTTTGTACTTTTGTTTGTGAAAGAAAATGGTGTTGAAGAATATTATGCTTTTAAGGGATGTGATCCTTCTCATAAGAATGAATAATTAAACTTATCTCTAACTATGACGAGATATTCCAGGAACCTGAAGGATTGGCTCCTAGGAGCATGAGATTCAACTGCAAGAAAGTGCCCCTCTGCCCAATGTTGGTATGTATAGGATGTTTGTGATTGAGAATGCAAATATCAAAAAGGAAGTTAAAGAATTTATTGAAAAGGGAGTCATTAGGCCTAGTTCCTCTCCATGTGGATGATCAGGTGCTCAGTATTTAGCTCCAAAATCAAAGTTCTCATAATCATTCAAAACCTGAATGACCGCGTCCATCTTGGCGATATGATCCCAACGCAACTCGTTTCACTCAAAACCGAGTTTGTATGAGGAATATATCGCGTTTTGTTTGCTTTGCCAAGCAAAAGAATTTTTGAAAAAAAGGGACAATCACCGCACATTCAATAGTCCATACCGCTGATGTGGCAGGTGACTAGGAAGGTCGATGGGATGGTCAATGTTCAATCAGGTTACGCCAGGTGTAATATTGTGGTTGGTCTGCAAGTTGGTGATATGGCTCGTTTTCATTATTCAGAGGTGGACCAATGAGGAGGGGACATGTGGAAAGCCTAGAGGTCGCCACATGTCCCTCCCCAAAGGTCAGGCTATCGGCGTGCAGTGCAACAAAATTTTGGGCAGGTCAGTGGAGTTGAACCCATGACCTCGCCTGTATAAACCTCACACCTTACCGTTCTACCACCATGCTAGTTCTTAATATGTAATGGTTTGAATTTCTATTTAATGTGTTAACACTTGGCAGTTGGGGGGAGGAGGGAGCCAGCCCATGGGCCAACCCCCTCCCATGTGAACACTATCATCCGGAAGCTACGGTTTACGGTTAACCAAAAACCGCCAAACCTAACCGTGGAATTTACCACGACATGTGACCTACCACTTAACTGCCAGAATAACGGTTTATCCATTAAACACGCAATTAGCGCTAACCACCAATTAACACATAATTAATCACGCTTATCCATAATTAAACTCGTAGTTAATTTGGCATCATATTTGGTGGAGCCCCCAAATTCGCCTGTAACTCCAGTTTTAGTGGATTTAACTGGAGTTCCACCAATTTTAGTGGAGTTTTACTAGGAGAAACAATTTTTGCCATAACTTTTGCAAAATTCAACCAAATTGGGATCAAGAAATGGTGTTCCTAGATGATTTTGATTTTCTGAGCACATTGAAGAAGGTTTTAGGAGAATTAGAGCATTGTAAACAACAATTTTGACATTTTGAGCTAATACAGAGGCCCAAGCCATGGAAGCTGGACCAAGGAGATGTAGCCTAGGAGGGGTGAAATCCTTCATCAAAACACAATATTAAACGCTCATTTTTATGGTTTGATATACATTTGATTGCTTCTATTCAACACTTTACTTTTATGCTATTTTTCTCATGAATTTTCCATAAAACTTGACATAAATTTACCTGTTCATTCACATACACCATAAGGAGACATATGCACATGAAGAAAATGTTAAGCATTTGTTTTTAAATTTGAAGTTGAAATTAGCACATCAAAACTAACATTCAACAACAAATCAAGTTGGTATCAGAAAAAATGTTATTTTCTTGACTGCTTGAGTTTTGTGCAAGTAGGGTTTTAATGGTTACAAATTTGTGATGCTTACAAGGTTAAAGTTGCAGAGAGGAGAAGGGAAACTATTGGTTGCAACGCCTAAGGTAATGCCCAGAAGAAGGAAATCCACAAGGCCACAATATCCACCCAAAGTTCCAATCCCAACTGCACTTGAAGCACCTCAAGTTTTACCTTAAATTGAGATTGAGGAGTCACAAGTAGTACTGGAAGATGAGCTTGAATCCAAAGCCATCATGTCTAGAGCAAGAGAGATTGAAGGTCTTTTAGAAGAGGAAGAATTCAAGAAAGCTTTCTATGACTTAAGTGACAAGGTTAGAGTCCTCTATGAAGAGAGGAATACTAGAATGGATGGAGAGATTTCTAAGCCCCCACATGGAGAGGAAAGCTCAGGAAATAAAAAAGATGAAAAGAAGGATTCAAAGGGTAATGGAGGAAAAGCTCCTCGATCTCCACCATATTCATCTTCCTCATCATCTTCATCATCCTCATCATCTCAAACAACATCATCTTCCACTTCCACCACAAAAAATTTTCATACTCATTAAAAAACCCCAAAGGAAAAAACTCCCTTACTCAAATTGGACATTAAGTTTGAACTTCCCATGTACAATGGTGAGGTGAATGCAAAAAGTTAGACAATTGGATTCAACAATTGGAGGTTTATTGTAGAATTCAGAACCTTCAAGAAGATGACATAAAGATCCAGTTGGCTTCATTAAGGCTAGAAGGAGAAACATTAGTCTAGTGGGAAGAAAAGATCCACGAGGAAATGCAAATTCATGGTAAGATATCCATTTATTGGGTTGAATTTGATTCTGTAATTAAAAGGAAATTTTATCCTTTAGCCTATGAAAAAAACCATTATGAGTTGGCAAAATTTTAGGCAACTCAAGGGCCAAAGAGTTCAAGACTATACCTAGGGGTTTAGGAAAAGGGATTTGTTGTTAGGAGTAAACTTGAATTCCCAATATACATTGTTGTAATATATTGGGGGTTTACATTCCTACTTAAAACATACTATCCTTATGTTCAATCCAAGCAATTTAGATGAGGTATGTGTGCAATCCATGCACCTTGAAGCAAGAGGAAAGAACATTCAGGAAGAGGGTAGTAAGAAGAATCGATTCAAGGGTAAGGAGAAAGAGAAGGGTGGAAAATGGAAGGGAAAGGAGAATGAAAGTGTGAAGAAAGAAGGGGATAAAACTATATGCCAACATTGTTCCAAAGCAGGGCATGATGAAACCCATTGTTGGAAATTACATCCCGAACTAAGGCCTAAGAAACCAAACAATAAGGGAAAAAAAAAGATGACTGCTACCACACAACATGATCTTGGATCAGATTCTGGCGATTAGACCAAGATTTCAGCCATGGCTACAAAAAAAAAAGAAGCTATTGCAAGCACTAGTTCCTCACATAGTCACAACAACAGTCCAAATGAAGGATCAGTAATAGAGTTGTTCCATGTAAGGGTAATTTGAAACCATACAAAGATTGATGCATTATTTGATAGTGGGTCACAATTGAACTTAATTTCAGAAGACTTGGTCAAAAATCTTAACCTTGAAACTGTACCTCATCATAAGCCATATCTCTTGGGTTGGATAGTCAATAATGAAAATTTACAGGTTACAAGGAAGTATTTATTCAAGTTCGCCATTACTGAAAAATTCATTGATGAAGTTGAGTTATATGTAGTTCCACTTGACATCTCAAGAATCATTTTGGGAAGTCCATATTTGTATGATATGAAAGCAGTATTTTATCACCATGAGAACAAATATATGTTGTTTATGGATGGAGTGGAGTATATTGTGAGAGTCCATCAAAAAAAGCTAAACATTTCTTTGGTTAATACAGGGCAGATGAAGAGACTAGTAAATGGTAGTAAAATTTTTGTGCTTCTCATGATAAAAAAGAATGATATAGATTATGAATCTTTTGAAGGTTGTGATGATAAATTAAAATATGATTTGTTTGATGTGGTAAGAAATCATGGCGAGTTGTTTCAGGAACCAAAGGGGTTACCTCCCGAGAGGGGAATTCAGCATGAGATACAATTGCAACAAGATGTTCCACTTCCAAACATTTGCATGTATCAAATGTTGATTATGGAGAGCATGGAAATCAAGAAGAAAATTTAGGAACAAAGGTATCATATGCCCATCTACTTCGCCATGTGGTTCACCCATTGTTTTGGTGCCAAATAAGGACGGGACTTTGTGCATGTGTGTGGATTTCCATGCACTGAACAAAATAAAGGTAAAGAAATGTTATCCACTCCCATGAATTGATGATTTGCTTGATCAGTTGAGGTACACAAAGTATTTCACTAACTTAGACTTACGAATTTGTTATCATCAAGTTAGAATAGCTGAAGAGGACATTTGGAAAACCACATTTAAAACTAAACAAGGGTTGTTTGAATGACTTGTTATGCCTTTCGGTCTTACAAATTCTCCAACTACTTTCATGAGAGATGAATGATGTATTGAGACCATTTCTAGATGAGTTTTTCATTGTTTACTTAGTTGATATTCTCATATTTTGAAAATCTAGAGATGAACATGTCATGCATGTGAACAAAGTACTTGATGTCTTGAGAAAAGAACAGTTGCTTTCAGAGATGTCGAAGTGTGAATTTGGCAAGACTTATTTAGTGTATTTGGAACACATTGTTGGAGGAGGTGAGCTAAAGATAGACCCCTCTAAGGTTGAGGTCATTCTGAATTGGCCCAAGCCCAATACAGTTACATAGGTAAGAAGATTTCTTGGGACAACACAATATTGGAGGAAATTTATTGCTAATTTTTCTTCCATTGCAGCTCCACTACATGCATTGACTAGTGTCAAGAAAGTCTTCCATTGGATAGATGTACAATAGAAAACATTTTATGCTTTAAAACAAAATATCAGTTCAACACCGGTATTAGCTCTTCCGGATCTTAGTCAACCATTTGAGATTCAAACGAATGCTAGTGATTACGCCATGGGCACAATTATTATGCAGCATAGTAAGCCCATTTCATTTCATTATGAAATTTTTAATGGTGTTGTGACTAACTATCCCACCTATGACAAAGAAATTTACGCATTGGTACGAAGTGTCAAAAAATGGAAACACTACTTGATGGGGAAGGAGACCATTATCCATACCGACCATCGACCATTGTAGTACTTACAGTCGTAGTCAAAGTTGCAACAATCACGACACTTCAGATGGATGGGTTTTCTACAACAGTTTCATTTGGTTATCAAGTACAAAAAAGGAATATACAATAAGGTAGTTGATATGCTTTCTAGGCCTATTGTAAATTCATCTATTTTACTCAAGCACGATTCTGTTTTTCATGAAAGTTACATTGAGTACTATGCATATGATAATGAATTTTGAGATGTGTATGCGAGCTTGAGGCAAGGAAACCAAATTGAAGAGTTATATTACCATGTATATAACAGTTTGTTGTATCACTTGGGAAATTTATGTATTCCATAAGGAGAAAGAAACAATATCATAAGGGAGGCACACACTTCATTGATTTCTAGACACTTTGGGGTAGGCAAGACCGTAGTGACTCTCCAAAGGTATTGTTATTGGCCACACATGTTTGATAATGTATCTCAATTTTCATTAGAGGGTGTTCTTTGTGTGCAACAAGTAAGCCCAACAATAGGGAACTAGGATTGTACACTCCACTTCCAGTACCTTCATGTCCATGGGAGAGTATCTCAATGGATTTTGAAGGAGGTCTTCCATGTCAAGGAAAGTTCATGATTACTTGTATGTAGTTGTAGACAGGTTCAACAAGATTTGTATTATAAGACCATGTAAAAAGAAAATTACAGTTGAACAAACAACTCATCTTTTCTTTCAAAATATTTGGGTTCATTTTGGTCTTCCTACTTCCATTGTAAGTGACCAAGATTCTCGATTTGTTGGGAATTTTTGGTCAAATTTGTGGGACATGATGGACACTAAGTTAAAGAAGAGTACGTCCATTCATCCACAAAGAGATGGACAAACCGAGGTGGTCAACTACATCATGCATACAACAGGGCAAAGCATTCTTCCACAAACACATCGCCATTTGAGGCATGTTTTGGGTACTTGCCAAGATCGCCATTGGACTTCATCTTTGAGAAAGATGTCACCATCGCTGATCATAGTGACATCAATAAGGCAAGGTAGTTCATTGAGAAAATTCAGTTGATACATCACACAGTGCAAGGACAACTGGAAAAGAGTCAAAGTAGCTACAATTTAAGGCATGATAAACACCACGTCGATCATAAATTTCAAGTTGGAGACAAATTTTGGTTATATATTAGCAAAGGGAGACTTCAAGGGGAAGGTAAAAATCTTAAGCCAATCCATTATGGTCCTTTTAAAATTCTGGAAAAGATTGGTAACAATGCATTTAAGCTATATTTTCCTCCTTATATGCAAATATACTCTGTTGTTAATGTTGATAATTTGAGATTATTTGAGCCTCCTTTGATTGATGATAAAGGAGAACATGTTCAAATGCCTCAATAGATGATTTCTCGCCAGAATATCTTGATGAGCTACAACAAGATCTCAGACTGGACAGAATAACCAAAACTTTAAAGAGAGGGAATGTCGAATAACTTCAAGTGGGAATGAAGGGACAAAAACATTCTAAGGCCAAATGGTTGCAGATTGAGAAGGTGAGGGAGTTGTACCCTCACCTGCTGAACAATTGATAATATATTTTTGGGTCCAAAAGGCTTCCAGTGGGGAGGAATGATCAGGGGCTCAGTATTTAGCTCAAAAAAAAAAAATCTTAGAATCAATCGAAACCTGAATGATCACGTCCATCTCGGTGATACGATCCCAATGCAACTCGTTTCACTCAAAATCAAGTTCAAGAGGAAGAGATCCTGTTCTGTTCGCTTTGCCAAACGAAATAATTTTTGAAAAAAAGGGACAGTCACTGCACAGTCAACAATCCGTACTACTGACATGGTAGGTGACTGGGTAGGTCAACGGGATGGTCAACGCTCAATGAGGTTACGCCATGTGTCATATTTTGGTTGGTCTTCAGGTTGGTGATATGACTCGTTTTCATTAGTCAGAGGTGGACCAATGAGGAGGGGACATGTGGCAAGCCCGGAGGCCACCACATGTCCCTCCCTAGAGGTCGGGCTATCAACGCGTAGTGCAACAAAATTTTGGGCAAGTCGGTAGAGTCGAACCTGTGACCTTGCCCATATAAACCTCACACCTTACCATTCTACTGCCATGTTAGTTCTTAATATGTAATGGTTTGAATTTCTATTTAACGTTTTAACACTTGGCAGTTGGGGGCGAGGAGGGAGCCAACCCCCTCCCATGTGAACACTATCATTCGACGACTATGGTTTACGGTTAACCAAAAACCACCAAAATTAACCATGGCATTTACCACGACATGCGACCTACCACTTAACTACCAGACTAAGAATTTATCCATGAAATGCGTAGTTAGCGCTAACCACCAATTAATGCGTAATTAATTGCTCTTATCCATAATTAAGCTTGCAGTTAGTTTAGCGACATATTCGGTGGAGCCCCCAAATTCGGGGGGAACTCCAGTTCTAGTGGAGTTAACTGGAGTTCCTCCAGTTTTAGTTGAGTTTTACTAGGAGAAACAGTTTTTGCCATAACTTTTGCAAAATTCGACTAATTTGGGACCAGGAAAAGGTGTTCCTAGATGATTTCGATGTTCTGAGCACATTGAAGAAGGTTTCAGGAGTAGTAGAGTATTGTAAACAAAACGTTTTCCATTTTGAGCTAATACAAAGGCCCAAGCCATGGAAGCTGTACCAAGGAGATGTAGCCTAGGAGGGGTGAACTCCTTCACCAAAACACTGTATTAAATGTTCATTTTGATGGTTTGTTGTATATTTGATTGCTGCTATTCAACACTTTACTTTTATGCTATTTTTCTCATGAATTTTCCATAAAACTTGACGTAAATTTACCTTGTTCATTCACATACACCATAAGGAAACCTATGCACATGAGCAAATGTTAAGCATTTGTTTTTAAATCTGAAGTTGAAATTAGAACAACAAAACTAACATTCAACAACAGATCAGTGGATCTCCTATTGTGATGGTACCAAAGAGGGATGGTACATGGAGAATGTGTTGACTTTCATGCACTAAATAAAATCATGTTAAATAATGGATACCCTCTTCCTTGCATTGATGATTTGTTAGATCAGTTAAAAGATGCAATTTATTTCACTAAGTTACACTTGCGAAGTGGTTATCATTAGATTCATATTGCAGAAAATGATGTTTGGAAAGCCACTTTTAAAACAAAGCAAGGCTTGTTTGGATGGTTAGTGATGCTTTTTGTGCTTTATAACAACCCAACAAATTTTATGAGTGTGATGAATGACATTTTTCGACTTTTCATCGATGAATTTATGATTATCTACCTAGATGATGTTCTTGTATTTAGGAGAACTTGGGATGAGCATGTCAAGCATGTTAGAAAAGTATTTGATACTTTTGAAAAGGGAGAATTTGTATTTGGAATTGTCAAAGTTTGAATTTATAAAGAAATCATTAGTGTGCTTGGGTTACATTGTAGGTGGTGGTGAATTGAAAATAGACCCCTCTAAAGTTGAGGCGATTGTAAACTGGCCAAAGCCTACATTAACAATGAAAGTTAGAAGCTTCTTACGAGTAGTATAATATTGGAGTAAATATAATGCTAACTTCTTATTTATTGCATCTCATTTACTTGCTTTGATTAGCGTGAAACAAGTCTTTTAGCGGGGACACAAGTAGTAGAATTCATTTGATGCAACGAAATAAAAGATCAACACAACACCAATGTTAGCATTACTAGAATTGCAACATCTATTTGATATAGAGATTGATGTAAGTCGATACACAATGGGAGCATTTTTGGTGCAACAAATAGTGAAAGAACAATTGGAGAAGAGCCAAGCCCAGTACAAGGCTAGGCATGATAAACATTAGATGGATCATCACTTCTAAGTTGGTGATTGAGTTTGGATACATATTAACAAAGACATGTTAATAGGGGAAGGTAAAAATCTCAAGCCAACCCTACATGGACAATTTACTATTTTGGAGAAGAATATCACTAATGCTTTTTGCTTCGATATACCACCTGACATGTAGATGCATTCAATTGTAAATGTTGAGAATTTGAAACTGTACGAGCCTCCATTGATCATAGATAAAGATGAGAGTATTCAAGTTCCCTCCATCGATGATTTTTCTGTTGAGTATCTAAACAAATTACAAGAAGAAGTCATTCTTAATCTAAAGATGAGGATTTCACAATGATAGAATGTGGAATATCTTTGAGTAGGCCTTAAGGGAATGATTCCAACCAAAGGATGGTGGATCAAGGTAGGGGAAATGAGGGAACAATACCCTCACCTATTTTCTAAATAATTCAACTTTTGCTGGTCCAAAAGCTTCTTAGTGGGGAAGATTGATTTGGAAGGATCCCAAAAACCTAAAAATTAAATAGTCACATATCACAATGAAATTGTCACCATGTCAAAGAGCTTGAAGATACCTTTCCAACTCAAATCAAAAGGGCTCATGAGAAAGTCGACTTATGAAGTTTTTCGAAAATAGGTAAAACAAAGGACATAGGTGACACATCGTATACCGTATGGACACATGGCATGATCATACATGGGACACCTGTAAGGTTTGTACATGTGACATGTTAGACCATATGTTGACATGGCATCCAAGTTGGAAAACATGACATGCTCTAGAAGAGACACATGGCATAGTTTGCAGATTCGATGAATGATATGGAAAGTTGACTTGACGACTGACATGGCAAGGATAACAAGGCAACGCACTAACCAAGTTCTAGGTTGACCAATCCTATGATGACACATGGATCAATCACATGGTGCCACTTGTACCTTGGTCAGGAAAAAATTGGCTAACTACCGCATAATGTTCAAATGGGAAATCTAACCCCTGACCTCATGGAAGCAGGCATGAAAACCTCACCAATGGACCAATTGATGACTGTTGGAATAGAATTGGCATAAACTATATTTAATTTTTAGTTATAACAAGGTGGCATATAAGGGATGGTCGTAGGCTCAATCCCACAACCTCCTGTAAGAAACGAACCTTGTTATCGTTACTAACCAATATTACAAATAAACTATTGTAACATGATAACAAATGTAGCACATGCACCAATTTTGGTTGAGGTGCATGTTATTTTTGGTAGGTAATACACTAAATATAGTTGGTTGGAGCTGAAACCTCCATAGGTTCGACCCTAGGGCTATGGAACCCCAAAGTTATATATGCCAAAAGAATTTCCATTGTGCCACAAGCATTGTATTGTGAAGAATATGCCTAGCCCCTAATATTATGTTGCGAGTTTTATCACTGTGTATGTGATAATACACTCTTTTATTCCCTTTTGGAGATCAAAGAAAAGAGAGAATGTTGTTATGGGTTTCTTTGAGGCTTTTGTACAACTACAAAATTGAGAGCAATCTTTTAAGATTGAGGAGTTTGATGTAATTTTAATTATTTTTCATCATAATTGAAGAGGTCACTCAATTAGATGTGGACCCGAAGACGTATCCCACATTGGGTGAACTTCATTATCAATATCATTGTGTTCCTTTTATTCAGATTTAGTTATTTCTTTCTATTCATAACTATTTCAATGTTTTTTTTTTTTCGAGTTTGGTATTTCACATTTTTTTTAAAAGACAAATTATAGGCTTATAAATAAAAGATCCTAAATTCTAAAAATCCATCTAGCAAGGACTTCATTGTAAAAATGAAACCCTAAGTCTCAAACGCATGGAGGGAGGGTCATGTGTGTGACTGAAGTTTCCAGCCAAAATTTCCTGTGTCAACCCTGCAGCTGGAACCCAGAAACCCTACTCACACGTTAGCTTCAAACCTTGTAATTTCATACATATACAAAACAAATTCCACAAACCCACTTTAGACCTGTGTGAACCAAACCAAAGAAGAGAGAAGAAGAAGATTATTGATGATCATGTCCAACTGAGAGTCACTTGACTTCTATTTATAGGCTTCCAAGGGTGTCCAATTTCACTTTAGGGATGACCTAATCAAATGTGACATTGTGGGATTCACTTCAAAAATACACTTTCCCTTGTCCAAATCCAGTGCTTGAAAGGTCAAAATTGGTCCTCTCAGAAAGAGGAATCTAGTCCTATGATTGGAATTTATCACTGAGCTACCACCCCCTCTCATCTAGGGAGAAATTCAAACTACATCATGTGATAATCATAAGTATCATGCCATCATCTCATGTCCGATCTCTACATAAATCTATATGCAGAATCATTCTCGAATATAAAGAAGAAGAATCATCAGGGAGATACAACTACCACCCTCTCGTGAAAATGAGGAAGGTCCTATTGGACACTCTCACCTCATGTCCATGATAATGGGGAAGGTTCTATGGGACACTCTCACCCCATCTCATCTCATAGGGGAGCATACATCTTCCACCCTTTGTCGAGTAATAGGCGAGATATAATATCTCGTCCATTCTATTACCTCTTGATATTCCCAACAATGAACCTAAAGAGTCATGTGGTAGAACACCTGCATCATAACTGAGCTTGGGTGAGATACTTGACTTACCGAAAGTAAGGATCACACACCCCCAATATTTCTCAACCCATTGGTGACACAGGGAGCTACAATCCCAACAAGCCCAACTTGTGGGTATGATGCCAACTGGGGTATACTCTTCTAGACCAATATAGGGGAGCTACATCTTCCACCCTATGGGTAATAGATAAGGGAAATACCTTATTTTCCGGAGATCCCTCAAGCCCAGAATCCCTCAACGCTCCATTCTCTCCTTGGGGAGCTCAACCAAGGGGGAAGAGTTATGATCAATGTTCTCAATCATTGATGATCCTTATAAGGAGGTTTCACATCCATCAATGTAAGATTCTCTCTGAATATCAAGAGATTCCCTTTCGGAAAAGCCTTGGTGAGAATATATACAATGATATTGATTCTATATGTGATTGGAATTGTCATGAAATAAATGATTCTATGCCAGTCGAATCCCACACTTGTTGTCGCAACATATCACTGTAATGTCAAGTAACTACTAAAGAAACTATTGATAGATATTTCTCAACCAAATTGCTTCACAACTAGCCATGCTAGCGGCACTATAGTATGCCTCGGTGGTACTAAATGCTACATACTTCTGTTTCCTGCTCATCCAAGATATCATAATATATCTAAGGCTAAAACAACATCCGTAAGTGCTCTTCCTATCAACTACATTTTTGTCCTAGTCAACATCGGTATATCCACGAAGTTAAACATCTCCGGTAGAATATCTCAAACCAAGGACGATTGACCCATACAAATAGCTCAAAATGTGTTTGAAAACAACCCAATGTGCATGGAGATGCTCGATTATGGATTGATTCAACATGTTTACTCCATATCATATGTCCATATGAGTATTCACTAAGAATGTCAGAGCTCCAATCAATTATATATACTCAAATGGATTTTCCAAATCAGGTCCTACAACTTCTCCATATAACTTCTTGAAATTCATTTCCATTGGTGTGGCTAGGGACTTGCATTTTGTCATTCCAAATTTTACCAACAACTTCATGACATATTTTCGTTGTGAAATGAAACCTCGGCAATTTTTGATCGTGGAGCATGACACGGGAAAATTGTACCATAAACATGTTCTTTCTTTCAGCTACTCCATTTTGTTTGGGCTTATAGGGAACAATTGTATCTTTCTTGATGCCTTCCTTCTTGAAAAAATCTATGAATTCATTTGAGATGTACTCTCCACCATTGTCAGACTTGAATATCTTAACTTTATTCCATTTTTGGTTTTCGACCAAAAGTCTTGAAATTCTTGAACAAATCGAAGGCCTCATCCTTATGCTTCAAGTAATATATCCATGTATTCCTTGAGAAAGCATCAATGAAGGTAATGTAGTAGAGATGGCCACCCAGAGAATGTACGTGAATCAAACCACATATGTTAGAATGAATGAGTTTGAGGATGTCATTTTTCTTGTTCTCGCTAGAGGGGAATGGTCCCCTTGTATTCTTTCCACTGGAACATCCAAGACATACTTCATCTTGTTGGGATTGAACATCGGGAAATCCAAAGCCCAATTTGTTTAATTTCAGAATGGATTCATAGTGTATATGGGCCAATATTTGGTTCCAAAGCTTGCTTTGATGATTAGTATAATGGACCAATGCAAGAAAATGTTTTCTAGTGACTCTATAAAGTCCTTCAAATATAGATCCCAATGTGAATGCATATCTCGTAGGGGATCCCACCGACCAAGTACTTTTCCTTTGATGAAGGAAAATCTCATTCCTTTATCTTCCAAAGAAGATATAGATACGAAATTATTCTTCAATCCTGACACATACATCACATCAAAAAAACAGATTCCCCAGAGTGCAAATGAAATTTAATAGACCCAAAATATTTAACGGGATGTGTGGAGTTGTATCCAAGAATAATTTTCAAACTTCACTCCCTTTCAACAAAATTAGAGAGAACTTCCTTATACCCAGAGAAATGATGGGAAACCCCACTATCAACTGACCAATTATCCCAAGTATCAAAAAAAGAGGAGCTAGAAAGTGCAAAAATAAGAATGTATTTAGATTGATTAGCAGGATTACTTTCATACCTGGTGCTTCTTGACTTCTTTTGAGGAGGGTGGTCTTCTTCATGATCACTTAGAGTATCTCTTCTTCTTTCATCTCTTCCATTACGATCATTCCTTAGATCATCTCTTCTTCTTTGATTATTAAACTTGTTATTGTTTCTTCTAGTGTTGTAGCATGGACCATTGTTCTTCTCAGTGAAATGTCGAGCATAGTGACCTTTCTTGTGACAATTGTAATATTAAATGTGCGATGCTTCTCTTTCATTAATTCTCTTTAAATTTCGAGGAGGAGGCTTCCTTGAATTTGATGGACCTCATTTTCCTTTATTTTTCTTGTTATGAGTGATGAATGCAACAAGCTCTCCTTCTTCATGCTTTTGTATTCTACCTCTAGAAACCATCCTTGATTATTCTTGAGCGAGCTTTCCAACAATATCATAAAATGATGGGAAAACGTTGTTGTTGCTTATCATAGTAATGAAGGTTTCCCAAATAGGAGGGAGACCTATAAGGGTTACAATCACCAATTCCATGTCAAGCACAATTTCCCCAACTCTCTACAATTGATCTCTAAGATGATATATCCTCATAACGTAGGATTGCATATACTCTCCTTTATTAATCTTCATATCTTAAAGTTGATCTTTCAAGGAGATGATTTCATTCAAATTTTTGACTTCATATATGCCAGCTAGCTTATCATAGATATCCTTAGACTTTTCAAATTTCCAACATGTGCAAGTAAATAATCTTGCAAATCATTAACTATAATTTTATTTGATTTTAACTCACCTTTCTTGTACTTGTTTTTGGAAACAATGGAAGCATTCTTTGAAGGCTTAGGTACTTTTCCTTGTATGTATTCCTAGGCATCATTGTCATCAAATATGATTTCGAGGCTAATATTCCAAGCATCAAAGTTGGATGATTCACCCCACTTCTGTTTTTCCTTGAAGTAAGAGGTTTGCATCTTGACTTTATTAGATAGTCTCCTTCAACTATCCAAAGATGATTGCTTCAACTCTTGTCTCCTTTGGGCTTGTCCTCTACCTTAGCTCTAATACCACATTAATTTCACCACTATTATGTGTTGTTTCAAATACTTTAGCTTGATTCAATTATTCACTTAACAATCTTTCAATAGCAATTAATTTGTTTTATCAATCAATAATCACTGAAGGTAAAACAACAATGCAATGAAAATAAGAGACAATAAAAAACATCAACAAGAGACACATATTTGGTCAAAGACTAGGGAAAAAACCCACCAGGGGGAAAACCTTTGAAATTCTTTTTCTATTAGAATGTCATAAACTGTTCAGTAGAGAGTACAATGATCCAATACAAAACTATCCATCAAAATTCCACCAAACAATATTTAGAAATATGATCCCAACAACAATACTGATTAGAGTTAACTTTCACAATATGTGGTCAACTGTAGTCAACTGCGGTCACTTGTAAAAATGAAACCCTAAGTCCCAACCACATGCAGGGAGGGTCATACACGTGGTTGGAGCTTTCTAGCTGCATGGATAGGGCTATGTGCATGTGGTTGCAGCTGAAAATTTCCTGTGTCAACCCTGCGGATGGAACCCAAAAACCCTAATCACACATGTGAGCTTTAGACTGTGCAATTTCGGATCTATATGAACCAAATTCCTTAAACCCACTTTAGACATATGTGAACCAAATAAGTAAGAGAGAAGAAGAAGATTCCTGATGATCATGTCCAAATGAGAGTCCCTTGACTTGTATTTATAGGTTTCCAAGGGTGTCGAATTTCACTTTAGGGCTGACCTGATCTAACATTACAAGATTCACTTAAAAGATACACTTCCCCTTGTCCAAATCCAATGCTTCAAAGGTCAAAATTGGTCCTCTCGAAAAGAGGAATCTAGTCCCATGATTTGAATTTGTCACTGAGCTTCCAAATTAACAATATACCCCCCAGGGTAAAACTCCATTCTCTTCCGAGAACAAGTACATATGCAAGGGGTAAGTCCACCACAACTAATGTAAATACAATAATGATATGAGGTGTTGAACTTATTGATGTAAAAAAAAATTGATACATTGACTATATGTTGGCACTTTTCTTGAGTCATTTACACAAATAATTTTGCGTGTCTCATAATATTTGGTGAAATCAATGCCAATTTATCACATAATGTGAAGTGACATAGTATTATTTGTGGCACCTCTATCCACTAAACAATTATGTGGAACAATTTTTTGTGTTTCCAAAGATATGTAAAGGGAGGGACTTTACCTTGGGACTTCAAAAGAGGAGTAGGGAATATTTTATTATTATTGATGCCTCTACTTTTGTATTAGTTGCATCTTTATTCTCCAAGGATTTGAGTAATCTTTCTCTTTGTTGAGGGATCTTTACTACATATGAAAATGGAAATGTGATTTGAAACTTATTTAAATCATACATGACATTGTATGTCATTTTAGCCATGTCATATCCTTTGTTTCATTTATTCAAAGTATTCCTAGTTCTTCCTTGTTGCATTTTTATTTTTGAATACAAGTCTCCCCTTGATCTCTTGTTATTATTTGAGGAGTTGGGCATTTTCCCTTCAACTTATTCAACTGTACGCTTGTTTGGATTGTATTGCCTTGCTTCATATTAATAAATTCTTGACCTTATTGAATTAAATATTCTCCAGATAATGATGTTATATCATCTCCCATATCCATAGATTCCAAAGTGGTTGGATTTTCTTTGTTTTTGATCTGAGGAGGTATTTGCAAATGGGGTAGCAAGCTGAGTGGGCTTGAGTGCGGGGAAAACTCCACAGTTAAGCGCGCTTGAGCCAAAGGTGATCTGTTGGGTCCCTATAATACTAGTGATTACCCTATTACTATTGTAGTTGTACCCCTTATTAATATTTTTGTGCCCCTATTGTCCCCATATTGTTATTACTGTGCCCCATAGAATCCCTCTATTGTTATTTTGTGGCTTTATATTATTATTGTTAGGTCGGCTGGGTTATATTGTGATTCCTTAGACTCCTCTAATATAGAAAGGAGGTTTTGTCATTTGAATCATGCAAGAATTGTTCATTTATGTAATGTAAAGGAGGTTGCCCCCTCGAAGAGGCTAAATTCTAAGGCGTTGATTTATATTTTCTATCTTTTCTTGAGCTGGTTTCATAACATTTGGTATCAGAGCTTTGGATTCTAGGGTTTCGCTGTTCCAAACATGTCATCGTGGCATTGTCGCTATAACTTTTTTTCTGTGACGTTTCAGAAGCCAAAAAGAAAACCCATTTGAGAAGACATCGCGCTGAATCTTGGATTGGCATTTCAGAGCATTTTGCACTATATTTGCGGAGATATGATCTGAGGAAGTTGGTCTTTTTGCAGACTCCTGAATTACATTCCAAACAAGTGACCTGGGGAAAATCGTCATAAATTTTTCTCTGAGCATTGGATTGAAATTTCGTAAGAAGGTACAGAAAGAGGACGAACTATAGTTTCTTGTATATATTGGTTAGAGCCAAAGGTCAAAACAATGAATTGTGGCACGTTGTACAAGTTCGCTCTACTGAGCTAGTCTATAATCATGTCACTGTGGGATATTTCACATAACTCTTCCTTGGAGAATCCAATTTGGATCATACTAGTGGCATTGGAATGAGGACACAGAGGGCTACCACGGGTCACAATTTCAAAACTGGATGATCTGAAAGTACAGAGATACATCAGAGGCAATATCGAGCTCCTACAAAGTGAAAAAAAGGTGTGTAAATTCTTTTAAATTTTTGCTTAAGATAGGTTTGAAAATTTATTTTGAAGGAATTCAAAGGGCTAGTAGAGCATTATTATTGGTAATTGATGCCCCGAGGAAAGAAAATTCAAACACCTAGTAAGGAACCTGAAAACTCTAGCATGACTCATGAAGAAGAGGAAGAAATGCTATATGATATATCAAAATTACAAGAACAAGTGCAACAAGTGTCACTTGCACAAAAGCAACAAAATCTAAGATGGATGGTTTAAGGAAAGATGTAGAAGCTAAGATGGATGGTTTAAAGAGAGGTGTAGAAGCTAAGATGGATTGTTTAAAGAAATGCGTAGAAGCTAAGACGTATGGCATGGAAGCTAAGATGAATGGCATGGATGCTAAAATTGATGGCATGGATGATAATAAGGAAGAATTGAAGATAAATATGAATAAGTTGCTACAAGAAATGGTTGCTAATGGTGAGAGGGTACTAAAGGAAACTCATGATGAGAACAAAAGAAATGTCAATCATGATTCCATAGACTCTAATGTTGGATCGAAGACCCACCATATTCCAAAAATCGATATGAGGAAGTTTGATGGCAAGGATCCCGCAACATGGATATTACAAATGGAGCAATTTTTCAATCTCAATAATACTAGTGATTACCCCATTACTTGTAGTTGTACCCCTTATTAATATTGTTATGCCCCATAGAATCCCTCTATTGTTATTTTTATGGCTTTATATTATTATTGTTAGGTCGGCTAGGTTATATTGTGACTCCTTAGACTCCTATATATAGAAAGGAGGTT
>APFE030595171.1:47168-59346 GCA_000404065.3 Pinus taeda | reverse complement strand
CCCCTGTGAGCATCACCCGATGCAATGAGTGCTAAGTGAACTATTCAAAAATCATGAGAAATTAGTCAGTTACGACTACCTCTCATGGAAATGGTCATACGTTTGAATGATTTACTTAACGCAGTTGAATCCCAAAATGATATCTAATATAATGCACTGCGTAAATCCCCATACTTAAATTCAAAAAGAGTCAAGGGATCTCTACTTGAATTGTTCATGAGGCACAATACTGGCCAAGGTTTTGCAAATGGAGTAGCAAGCTAAGTGGGCTTGATTGTGGGGAAAAACTCCATAGTTAAGCGCGCTTGAGCCAGAGTCTGGGATGGGTGACCTCCTGGGAAGTCCTGGTTACCGGGTGCAAGCCCCGGAAGTGTTGATTGATGCTATGTGATTCGTTCTCCACATTTCACTAGTTTCAATCCCACTTCTTCACAAGCATCACTCGATGCAATAAGTGCTAAGTGAACTATTCAAAAATCATGAGAAATTAGTCAGTTACGACTACCTCTCATGGAAATGGTCATACATGAATGACTTACTTAACGCAGTTGAATCCCAAAATGATATCTAATATAATGCATTGCGTAAAACCCCCTTAAATTCAAAAGAGTGAAGGGATCTCTTCTTGAATGGTTCATGAGGCACAATACTTGCTAAGATTTTGCAAATGTGGTAGCAAGCTGAGTGGGCTTGATTGTGGGGAAATCTCCACAGTTAACCGCGCTTGAGCCAGAGGCGATCTGGGATGGGTGACCTCTCGGGAAGTCCTGGTAAACAGGTGCAAGCCCCAGAAGTGATGATTGACGTTATGTGATTCATTTCACTAGTTTCAATCCCAATTCTTCACCCCTATGAGCATCACTCGATGCAATGAGTGCTAAGTGAACTATTAAAAAATCATGAGAAATTAGTCAGGTACGACTACCTCTCATAGAAATGGTCATACGTGAATGACTTACTTAAGGCAGTTGAATCCCAAAATGATATCTAATATAATGCACAGCGTAAAAACCCCCATTCTTAAATTCAAAAAGAATGAAGGGATCTCTTCTTGAATGGTTCATGAGGCACAATACTTGCTAAGGTTTTGCAAATGGGGTAGCAAGCTGAGTGAGCTTGATTATGGGGAAAACTCCACAGTTAAGTGTGCTTGATCCAGAGGCAATCTGGGATGGGTGACCTCCTGGGAAGTCCTGGTTACCGCGTGCAAGCCTCGGAAGTGATGATTGACATTATGTGATTCATTTCACTAGTTTCAATCCCACTTCTTCACAAGCATCACTCGATGCAATAAGTGCTAAGTGAACTATTCAAAAATCATGAGAAATTAGTCAGTTACGACTACCTCTCATGGAAATGGTCATACGTGAATGACTTACTTAACGCAGTTGAATCCCAAAATGAAAACTAATATTCTTCTTCTAGTTCTTCATCATCCATGACTACAACACTGAAGTTCTAAATTTTGGGGGCCTTGGTCCCCTTGGAGGCATATTATTGACATTCTAAGCTATTTACAACCTTTCGTTGAACCCATATTTTTGTCCTCTAATTTTTTTTTTTCTTCTGATGTTGAGGTTTTTGTTATTCTCCTCTTCTTAATTAGAATATTTCATTGTGCATTTGTCTCATAGTCTTGTTCAATTATGTAATTTTTTAATCTATTTTTGAGAGAGAAGGTTATTCTAATGTAGGAACATTTTTTACATTAGGAGGAACACCATGGAAATTTCTTCTCTCAATTGTTGTAACTTGTACATTCCAAATTGGTGTTAGGCATATTGACTATAAAATTTTCAAATTATACATTTCTCTTTAAAATTTTCCCAAAATAATCTCATGATCGACATTGCTCTCCAACATGTCTTCTTCCATCTCTTGTGATTTCTTCATAGCTTCCTATAAGATGTCGACATGTGTTGAATTTAACACATATTTGACATTAGCAAGCATTGTATTCTTGAAACATCCAAAGATAATTGGATCATTGGGACAAGACTCTTGAGGTATTTTTTAGAGGGTTTTGAAAAATCAGAGATTGAAATATTTTTTTCATGATTTTTGAAATGAATCCGGGTAAATTGGGTGAACAAAATATGGTATGCAATGGGTTGGGCATACCTTCCTATGAAGTTAGTTCTATATCATCGAAATGAGAAATTGATCCTGAAGACAAGGAAAGGTACCAAACATAGGTAGGTCCAATTAGGGTTTGAAGAAACACATTAACCATGAAATATTCGTGTACTATTTCCTATATATCATAGATATACATAAATAGGTCCATGTGTTTATTTTGATTCATAATGCCATCCCCATTAAACACGATCAAGAATCCTTGAAGTAAATTTGGTAACTGATATTGCTCACCCTCTATGGCTAAAGGACTTAACTTATGTCTTCATATTTGATACCTTTGTCTTTCATTATTTTTTTCTTCTCACCTTTCTTCTCATCTTTCTTCATTGCTTTCCATTTTATCCTTTTGAGGTGGGAAGAAGAGTGATATTTGTTTGTTCGTAGAGCTGCATACTTCCTCAACAATATTCTTACCCCTTCTCATGCTCAAAGGACCCTTAAGAATCTTAGACTCCTTTAGATTCAAGTATTTTATTCACTAGAGTTTCCTTTATTGATTTTGTTGTGCTAGGAGTTCTTGTTGGGAAGAGCTTCTCACTATCTTTCAAATTATTCTCTAGTTTTTGTTGTCTTCAAGACCAAGTAGTATAATTGATTCAAGATACTTATTTGATATTCCAATCTAATGAGAAAATTAGTTTGGACTAGATCGGTATGAGTCATCTATTGAGAATAGAATATGGAGTCATTCACATCCCTAGTGGAGCAACAAAAAGTGTTGATGTATTTTCTAGTCAAGGAAAAGAGTCAACCTGCTAGGGCATTGTTTAGGTTTCCTCTATGTTTTTACAGAGGTCATACTTTTATTTTTATTCAATTAGATATTAAAAATAACTCAAAGCATAGAAATATCATCATTCAACACATTTACCTGCAAGTGGACCAAGTGTTTTAAAAGGAAAATAAGAAAATAATATTTGAAATACATATCATATGGCAATTCATTCCATGGTAAACATCCATTGATACATTATGAGGAGAATACATTTGAAGCAAATAAATATAAAAAAGTAGAGAAATGGCCTAGACATTTAGAGAACTCTAAAATGATTTCATTCATTCAAATATAATAAGGGGTCATAGGAGAACATTCATGAATTTCATTTCTCATTTAATAGTATCAAAACTACAAATGACATGTACTCCCAAAAATATCTTTTTGCAATAGTCAAAGAATAATTTCACAGACTTCAAGTTTTGAATAAAGTAAGTGGCTAAAGAAATTTACAAAATCACGATATTAACCATAAAAATCAAAGGTGTTCCTCCCTAAGGGATTGGTATTGAGCTCCCATGGACCAAATAATATGAGGTTACCCAAAAGAGATAAAATACAATCATGTATCAACTTTACAAATACATAAGACAATTCATATAGCTGGATGATCAAGGATTGGGGAGAAAGAAAAAGGAATTGGTTCAAAACAAGATAAAGGACACTCACAACATAACAAAATGATGACTGGTGGAATGAATCCTCTCCTTCTTTGGAAACATATATCTATGGAGTATATATTGAATTTCAAACGTATACTAATCTAACCATTAAGGCATTCATTCAAGATTAACTATTTTTTTTTAAATATTTTCTAATCCAATCTTCAATATACTCCTCCATCAGTGGGATGGTTATGTCCTACTTTACTCTTAGCACAAATATTTCCTCCCTTATGTCATTTGCATTTGATCATAGTTTCTTAGTAGCTGCTATTTGGTCTTCGTTGTCATTGAAAAATGTAACCAACCACTTTTTCATCTCATCTTCTATAAATTTAGTCAACTTGTTGAATTCATTAGCCCATGGTGCTTTGAAAATATTCCACTCTTCTTGCAACATATCCTTTGGAATCAATAAAGAATCCTTAATCATTCTAGGCCCTTGTAATTCATCAACAAATTTTACTGCCTTGATGAAATTATTGCTCCCAAGCTCATCAATACTTGAACATTCATAAATAACATCTTCTAACATTTTCAATTTTTGCAAACTCAATGTCATTGCACTTGGGGGTATTTTAAGAGCATAGCACATTAGAGGAAATTTCAGCCTAAAAGTGACCTCCTAAGGAAAAATCAAGAAATTAATAAAAAAATGCCATGTAGACTATGTTTTAATATTAATTTATTTATATCTATGTTCCACAATAGTTATTAGCCTCAGGTTTAATACAATTTTTTAATATATTATTTATAATATTTTACTTTTATCGAAATTCCCTCAATATATTGACACTTTTATTAAAATAATTTTTCTATATATATTTTATATTTAAATTTAAAGTACATTTCCTTATGCTATCTTGTTAAGTGAAACATGGGCTGCTCCTATTAAAGCAATTGCTATGGTGTGATTCATAATGTATTTAAAAAAAATTGAGCCAATGGAAGAGGGTAGATGGCCTAAGTTTGTCTTTAATGACATATTGTGCGACAAAAAAAAGACTTGGATGCGTCAAAATAACAAATGGTTTAGTAAATGGGGTATTTGCTTGAACACGTGTCCCATAAACAACAAAGAGATAAAAGCTTTTGTTATGGCTAAGTTCCAGAAGCGTACTTGGGATAAGGAGCTAGGAAGAAAGAAAAAGTACTATATTGAAGTGTTTAATCCCACTCATAGTCATCAACCAAAAGCATACATAGAAACCAATATCTCTTGGAGAGCCAAAATTCTTATTTCTCAGTTAAGGACTACTTCTCATCAACTTTGTTGTGAAACAGAGCACTGGAAAAGACCAAAAGAAGTGTAGGAGGAAAGGGTATGCAATTTTTGTTTTTCAGGAAAAGTGGAAACATAAAATCATTTCGTTTTAGAATGTGAGGCCTTCAAATAAAACATGGAAAATTATGCAGATATGTTGGTAGCTAGCTCTTGGGAGAATCTATTTAGCGAGGGATTTGTCGAGAAGCTGGGAGCATTTATTATGAGGCTTCATAGAAAAAGGGCCAAATGCATCAAGCAAATGAAGAAGCAATCCGTCCCATATACTATCTTTAGCCTCATGGACGTAAAATTAATTTTCTTTCTTTCTTTCTATTTTATATTTAACTGTATATATATATTTTTTATATTTAATTTTTTTTTTTTTTTTTTTTTTTCATATCTAATAATAGCCACAATTCACCCGAAATTATATTTTGGCCAAATACGGTAATTTGTCCTTTATGAATATGCTTTTTAACTATTTAATTATTTTTATTAACAACTTTTTAACTATTTAATATTTTATATTTAATTATTTTAACTATTTTATACTTAACTATATATTCTAATTTTTTGGTCGGAATCCGGTAATTTTTTCCTTTATGGAATATGTTTTTAAAATATTTAACTATAAGTATATTTTATTTTTAACTATTTAACTGTTCTATGTTCTATGCTTTAATATTTTACATTTCACTATTTTTTATTTAATTGTATATATTTATATTTATATTTAACTATCTATATATATTTTATATTTGACTCTTTTTTTGGTGCTTTTCTTTTGGGCATGGTTTTTAATGTCAAATGGGACCACATTTTTAATTTATGTTTTTTTTACTAATATTAAGATTTACATTGCATTAATAATTTTCGATATCCTAATTCATAATTTTCGGTAAAGTCCCCATCATTGTAAAGAGGATTAATATAAACTGATGTATGTTGTTCAGGTGAAGAATGTGGAGACTCACTGTCTGAAGAACTGCTGTTGCTTGGAGATGCGGATGAACTGCTTGAAGACCCAGTTGCTGGTGTTGATGTAGATGACTCATCTTCAGAGGAAGGAAAATCAAGTTCATACCAATTTGGTGAAGTTGGTTGACTTTTCTTTTTATCATTTCTTTTACTTCCCTTAGATTCTAACTTGTGAAGAAGATTTTCAATTTCTGCAGCACTCTTGCTCTCTATTTCATCAAAAATGACATCCCTGCTCACAATAAATTTTCCGTTGGTCAAAAGACGATACCCTTTCTTCTCATCAGAATAGCCAATCATTGTGCATTTTAAACTTCTCGAGTCAAGCTTAGTTCGTTTTTCTTTCGGAACTAAGGCATAACACAATGACCCAAAAACTCTAAGATGTTTAACTCGAGGTTTGAAACCAAACCAAGCTTCATAAGGTGTGATTCCATCTAAAGAAGCAGTTGGAGATCTGTTTATTAAGTAGACAGCTGTATGTATTGCTTCCGCCCAATATGTTGGACTTAACCTCTTGAAGGTTAACATGGATCTCGCCATTCCTAACAAAGTGCGATTCATTCTTTCGACTACTCCATTTTGCTGTGGAGTGTAAACATTAGTGAGATGTCGTCTTATGCCATTTTCACTGCAATAAGTTTTGAATTCATTTAAAGTGAATTCTCCCCCATTATCTGTCCTGAGAGTACCTATCTTTTCTTTTACTTCATTTTCAACAAGTTGGCGAAAAATTTTAAACTTATCAAATGCTTCTAACTTGTTCTTCAAAAAGTAAACCCAAGTCATTTTGCTGAAATCATCAATAAATAGTAAGAAATATTTGCAACCACCAAATGAAGTTTGTAGTGGACCACAAACATCACTGTGAACTAGTTGTAGCCGCCTGTTTGCACGCCATGAACTTGTTGGAAAACTTTCTCGATTTTGTTTGCCATAAATGCAAGCTTCACATTTTGCATTTTCCCTTTTGAAAGTGGGAATTCCTTTAGCCATTCCTTGTTTCTGCAATTGAGAAAGACTCTCAAAATTCAAATGTCCATATCTTACATGCCATAGTCTTATAGGTGAAATACCTGTAGTCACTGCCCCTGTAAAATCAGAATGCCTTGGAATAACTGTCCCTTTCATCCGTAACAGTTTTCCATCTTCATAACCTGTCATGATTGTTTTCAAGTTCTGTTTCACTGAA
This sequence comes from Pinus taeda, assembly GCA_000404065.3. Taxonomy (NCBI): domain Eukaryota; kingdom Viridiplantae; phylum Streptophyta; class Pinopsida; order Pinales; family Pinaceae; genus Pinus; species Pinus taeda. The sequence goes on along the minus strand of APFE030595171.1, from coordinate 52,333 downwards.
TTAATTTTCACTAAACCATCTTTCATAATCACCTGATGTCCTGCTTGTCGAATCGTGACTAAAGAGAGCAAATTTTTCTTGAAACTGGGTACATACCATACATTGGAAATCATTTTTTCTCCAATACCCGGGAGAAAAAATTTTACTACTCCTTTTCCATAAGGAGTATGTTTTGTATCATTAGCAAGAAAAATGGAATTAAGTTGGCAATCTTGAATATTCCAGAAAAAATCACGTCGACAAGTCATGTGCTGAGTTGCCCCGGAAATCAAGATCCACGCATCTTCGTAGTCACTTCTAAGATGGGATGAAATTTGTGATGCTGGTGAGGAAGTAAAAACATATTTTGAGTTATCTTCATCTTGATCATTTGCAAATTGTGTTGAATGCTACTGAAACTTGGGAATTTTATTAAGTGATGTTCGACAATATTCAGCATAATGGCCAACTTTGTTACATCTTCGACACACAATTTGACTTAAGTCTCTTCCTCTTCCTGAAGATTGTCCTCTGCCTCTGCTTTGACTTCTATTTTGAGATCGTCCTCTACTTTGATTATTATATCCTTGTTCTTGAAAATTGCCTCTTCCTTGGTTGTTTCCTCTACCTTGAAAATTATTTATTCCTCCTCTGTTAAAATTGTTTCTTCTGTTTTGGCTTCGTCCTCGATTATGTGCTGCTTGATTCTGATTCCCTCTGCCTCTTCCTCGAGAAATATCTACTGATGACTTACTAGTGCTGGCCTCTGTGAGAAAAACATCTTCACCAACTTTCTTCTTCTTCCCAAAAGTTTTATCATGTTGACTCAACATTTCACAAAGCTCATCAAACTTTAGTTTCTCTAATTTCCCAATTAATTGTAGAGTCTCTAAAAAATGCTAGGAAGAAGGAAGCCCAGCAATTACAATTGTGACCATAAAGCTATCATCAATTGTGGGAAAACCAGTATTAATAATTTCTTGCCTGATATTCTTAAGTCTTGAGAGATATTCAAGAACATCACCGCCTTCAGTTAATTTTTGTTGCAACAATTTTAATTGTAGATCGACTTTCTTTTATTCAGGCTGAGTATCAAAGAGGTCTTTAAAAGTTTTCAAAGCAGTCCATGCATCTATAGCATTTTCTATAAGGACATACATTTCATCATTCACAGACGATTTAATAAGAGCTAAGGCTTTAGCATTCTTGATTTCCCATTTTGCTAGTGCAGCTGCATCTGTGGGTTTATTTGGCTTAACATCTCCATCACATATTCCCTGCCATAATTCATTGTAAATGAGTGTGCTTTCGATGAGACGATGCCATGTTTTATACAATTTGGTGCCTTCTAGTTTGTCGGAATCAGAAAACAAATTAATCAACTTAGACATTTTAGCGTTGAAGCGTCGCACCAAGAATCAGAACAGAAATGACAAGATAGTCAACACAACACACCATGCAAAAACAACACGATCTATCGGGGCTTGGCCTTGACCCTTGAATAGTCGTCAAAACATGAGAAAATTGACTGAGCTTTGCACTTGAGTCTAGTCAATTTCTCAAATTTTTACAAGGCAGCTTTCAAAATTTGACTTTTTACAATGGTGCTTTTGCACAATATGGTAAAAAAGAAATTACCCCCCCCAAAGTAAAATTACTTTGAGTTACAATGTGATGATCCCAAAGAACTTTTTAAAAACAAATTACCCAACACACCTTATCTCTCCTATTTACAAATTAAAAACTCCTTATTACTCCAAAAAAATTACAAATCACCTTATTGCTCCAGAAAAACTTTATCTCTCCTTTACCAAAAAAACTTATCTTGCCATTACAAAAAAAATCTGGTCAGTGTAACCCCATGGGTGAAATAATAGAACACTGCATTCCAAAGGTGATTTCAGATTTTTTAGGACTAATTTAGAGAGCCATTTCAATTGCAACCATTCCATGTCGAACTAAATCAATCCTTAAGTGCTAACAAAACCTTTATCATTGAGCTAGTTGCGGTGATGGAATTTTTCTTTGCGTTGACAGTGATAAGAAATCTGGTTGCACTGATGGAATTTTTTTCTGCGTTGTCAGTGATAAGAAATCTGGCTTTAAACTAAGTGATTCAAACTTCAGCAAGTTTCAACACTTGTTGCATCCACACATTTATTTCATGCCCAACACGGGTTGTTGTGCTCCATATAATGCGCAAACCTTCATTTTGTATGTCTAGATCGACCTCCTGAGCGAACCATCCAAACTTACCAAGACTAGCACTCTTACGTAGAAATTATGTTTCAATATCGACATAGTAACTCAAATGCATATGAAGGAAACCATTCATAATCAAAATTTCAAACATATGTACTACATGACCGCCTCAACGTAGATGAGTAGCATCTTTCTTTGCCGCAGTCGAGAGGTTAAGCGAGTGTTCACGCACAAGCTTCCATTTCTAGCCCAAAACGCTTCAGACTTAAGTTCTTCGGCGCTGCAGTTTTGTTCACAATATGTTCTCTTTAACAGAGAGCTCGATACAAACACTCTCGAATATGTCAAGCCCTTTGGTGGAAAAACGATTCAACTGCTTTCCATGTTTTTGTCTAGATCTGGGTCTGCATGATTCTGTGATTATTTTTACTCCTTCCACGCAGTCTTCTTACAGGTTTCAAGGACAACGCAATACCAAGTCTTACTACGAGCTTTTGGCACCGAATGGATCCTTACAGATCCTGCCGGGGGTATGAGCAGACAGGTATTGATGGGGTACCTGAAATCAAAGAGCCCTACCTCCTCAAGGACAAGTATTTTACAGGGGCGTTAAGTGGGCCTCACGAGAGATTAAAACTGCGAGAATTTCACAAGATTTGTCTTCTGGGTGTCTATATCAATGAATACTCATATGGATAAACCCTCACAGGAACACTTCCTCCTCGATTTGGTGGCCTTTGTTCGAATTGTTTATTGGTTATTGCTCAACACGCATTCATCATAAATGAGTACAGAAGCCAAGAGGGATGTCTAGCACTTTCGTGCCAAGGCGATCATGGCCAACATCATATTGAAGCGGACCAGATAACAAAAGTTCCAAAAAACACAGGATTTTTTTTTTTTATAATACTTAAAAATGATTTTCAGATTTTAAAAATCTAAAATCAATGATAAAATTTATTCTCTTTTTAAAAAAAAAACTGGACAATTTCCATACCAATCATTCACTGATCAATTCGATGGAGTTTTCCAAAAACTTTTAGAGCTGGAATCTCCTCCTAACATCCACTGCAACATTATTGGAGCTCTGATACCACAATAATGGCAGAAGTGTCCTCAGACACATAATTTTATTAATCAAAAAAAAAAAAAAAAAAAAAAAAAATTAAAAAATTAAAATTACATAATGATTTTGCAAGAGTTTTACACCCGAACAACACAAACACTCTTGCAATGAGCTATTTATAAGCTCCATGTCCTAACTACCTCTAATTATGGATCACTTATTAAATAACAAGTGTCCATTTACAATAAATGCTAATTCAAACCAACTAGCTAACTAATCTCCTAAAATAGAGCCTAAGATACGACACATTTGGAGAGTCATATCTTGTTACAACAATATACTAATTCTAATTGTCTCCATTAAATAATTAATCATTCTAGAATAATAATTATTAATTTAATTTCTTAAATTAATACTTATTTTATTTCAATTTTATAATCTATGATAATAAATTATTTTTGGATCATCTAACAATTTCCCTAAGTTTAGATGTAGGAACTCCATTACAAATATTAATTATTTTAATAAAATACAATATGGGTGGAATTTCACCAAACGATTTCGTTCTTTAAAACTCATGTGCCTTAGCCTCTCCACCAATTTTCAAGGGTGGAGCACTTATGATGCTCTACCAAAAACTAACAAATTTGTCATCACCATGACTACCTTTGAAACACTCACTTAGAGAAAATGCATTATTCACATTTGTGCCTCTAATATTATCATTTGCAAGAAACTTTTCATCCTCCCCTTCATCATTGGTGCTCGCATAATCCTTAGGATGATGACAAAGTGGAAAATGTGACTCTCTATTTATAGTCAAATTATCATTCACACGAAATTCTTCATCCTCCCCTTCATCAATGGTGGTATCATAATCCTTATGATTAGGAATAAATGGAAACTTTGAATTTCTATTTAATGTAAATTCTTCATCCTCTCCTTCATCAATGGTGTTCTCATAATCCTTAGGATTAGGATTAAGTGGAAACTTTGAATCTCTATTTATTGGAAATTGTTCATCCTCGCCCTCCCCTTCATCAGTGGTGCTCTCATAATCCTTAGGATTAAGAATATGTGGCAAATTTGACTCTGCAAATTCTTCATCCCCCCCTTCATCAGTGGTGCTCTCATAATCCTTAAGATTAGGAATATGTGGAAACTTTGACTCTGCAAATTATTTTCCCCCCTTCATCAGTGGTGCTCTCATAATCCTTAGGATTAGGACTATGTGGAAACTTTGACTTTGTAAATTCTTCATCCCCCCATTTATTAGTGGTGCTCTCATAATCTTTAGGATTAGGAGGAAGTGGAAACTTTAACTCTGCAAATTCTTCATCCCCCCCTCATCAATGGTGCTCTCATAATCCTTAGGATTAGGACTATGTAGAAACTTTGACTTTGCAAATTCTTCATCTCCCCCTTATCAGTGGTGCCATCATAATCCTTAGGATTAGGAGGAAGTGGAAACTTTGACTCTAGAAATTTTTCATCCCCCCTTCATCAGTGGTACTCTCATAATCCTTAGGATTAGGACTATGTGGAAACTTTGACTCTAGAAATTCTTCATCCCCCCCTTCATTAGTGGCGCTCTCATAATCCTTAGGATTAGGAGGAAGTGGAAAAATTGACTCTCTATTCACATGAAATTATTTTTGTTTCCCTTCATCAATGTTGTTCTCATCATCCTTACAATTAAGACCAAATGGAAAATTTGTCTCTCTATTCATAGTGAAAGAATTCCTTTTACGTTCATCAAAATGAATAGAGTTGTTGCACAACGAAGATGTCAATGCTAAAAAAAAAAAACTTTAGTATCAGAAGAATCCATGATCTTCAACCAGAAGATGTCGAATGATACAAATTCACTCTCTCCCAATGACAATTTATAGCTTAGAGATTGAAAATTTCCCTCTAA
>APFE030595171.1:32099-43021 GCA_000404065.3 Pinus taeda | reverse complement strand
TTATTTATTATTTAAGTCACTAGTTTTCATTATTTATAATATAATTAATTTGTTATTTTAATCTTCATTAATACTAATATTTAATATTTTGCTTTATATTATTATAATGAATCATTATTGAATTATTGATATTAATTGATGTTCATGTTCTTCATCCCTATTATTTTATTTTACATGTTGCTCTTAAATTATTCACAATTAGTTTTATTGTTATTTGTATATATTGTTATCTATAACTGCTATTTAATCTTTATTTGTAATATTATATATGTTATTTATTCATTATATATTATTATTAATTATTTTTTATTTATTATTATTATTAATATTTATTCTTTATTGTTAATTAAATTAGTTATGTTAATATTATTCCTACTGTTATTTTAATTATTATTATTAATGTTCTTGTTCATATTTATTATTTATTCTTAGTTATTTATTATTAATTCTTGTTATTATTCTTATATTATCAATGTATTTATTAATTATCGTTATTTATTTTTATAAATTATTATTTTTATTGCTAACAATCATATTTTTATTGATGTTGAGTTAATTACTTATAAGTTAAATATCTCGTTATTTTTATTGTTCATATCTGTTATTATTATTGTTCCTATCTATACTTATTATTCTTATCTATTATTATTGTTATTTATTCTTATTCATTGTTGTTTATGTTATCATTATTACTATATTAATCCTGATTGTACTTCTTAAATTATATAAATATTATATTATTATTGTTTATTATTAATTATTATTTATATATACCTATTAATTATTATTTATACTATTATTTTATATTTCCACATTATAGTAATTATATTTCATTGTTACTGTTAGCTAATATTTAAATGTTTATTATTATTATTTATATTATAATAATTATCTTTATTTATCATTTATATTCTTCTTGCCTAGGTTTTCTAAAGAGTAGCAAAATTAATTTAACCAAGGGCTATTAGAGGGGTAAGTTATTATGTTAGATGATCAAGAATCTCTAACCTAGTTATTGAGATTATTTGCGGGGGTTAGCAAGGGGTTCCAATTTTTGCTAATTTCCATGCCACCATCCCTATTAAGGTTCTTAGGATGTTTAATGATTTCAATAGCTTCTCTAACCTTACGTTTGAAATGGTGGTCTTCATTGGCAATGACCTTGGCGTCTTCAAGGCATATATGGTGATTAGTTTTACCTACATGCTCAGCGAAGGCTGAGGATCGGATTCTTTCGTTACGGATGTCTGCACTATGCTCTTTGAGTCTAATCCTTACGGATCTACCAGTTTCTCCTATGTATTGATCCCCACAAGAACATTTGATGATATATACTCCTTTTTGCTGAAGTTGCTCTTGGCTGTCCTTAACAGATTTCATTCTTTGTTTAATGTAGACCAGGGTTTGAATGCAGTCTTTATATTCTTCTTATTGAGGATTTTAGCTATCTTGTCAGTGACTCCTTGGATGTAAGGAAGGTAGGCATTAGAGGTTGGGGTGTCTTTTGTCTTGTTTTTATTATTATCAGATTTCGCTTTTTGAATGGCTTTGTATATGCTTTTATTGTTGTACCCTAGGTTGGCAAATGTTCTTTTAAGGTATGAAATTTCTTCTTCAGTATGGTTTATATCAGAGATTCTACAAGCTCTAGTGAAGAGGGTTTGTAGTACCCCCATTTTTTGGGCAGGGTGGTGATGAGAATCGGCATGAAGGTAGTTATCTGTATGGGATTTCTTTCTAAAAACTGTGTGACCTATGGAACCATTCTTCCTTCTTATGAGGAGAATGTCCAAGAAAGGAATGCAATCATTTTCTTCTACTTCCATTGTAAATTTGATGTCTTCAGACAAGCTATTGAGATGGTCCAGAAACTTGCTTAGCTCATTCTCTCCATGAGGCCAATTGACACTGGTGTCATCTACAAACCTGACCCAAGATTTGGGTTTTAATGGATATGAATCCAGGGCCTTCTTCTCGAATTTTTCCATGAAAAGGTTTGCCACGATTGGCGAGAGAGAAGATCCCATAGCAACACTCGAAGTTTGTTCAAATATTTCACCCTGGAAGGAGAAGAAGGTGGAGAGAAGACAGGTTTCGGCTAATTTTGCGGTCTGGGGATCTGCTACTTCTTTAACTACCTGAATTGCTTCATCTAGGGGAATTTTGGTGAAGAGCTGGACTACGTCAAAACTAACGATTTTATCTTCGGCGTCTAGCTCGGTGTTTTTAATGTATTTTACAAATTGATTGGAGTCTTTAATGTAAGAGCTAGTCTTGCCCACTAGCGGGGATAGAATGCTAGCGACGTACTTGGCTAACTCATAAGTGGGGGACCCTATGGTGTTGACTATAGGTCTTAAGGGGACATCTTTTTTATGTATTTTAGGGGCTCCATAGATCCGGGGGGTGATTTCACTATTAGGAGTCAATATCTTTTTTAGTTTATCGTCAAGATTGGTTTCTTTAATGGCTTTCTTTACGAGGTTCGCGATTTTGGAGATGGGGTTTTTCTCTAATTTCTTGTAGCTACCACTATTATATAAGTGGTCTTTAATTTTGTTAATATAATCTTCATAATCCCCCTCCTTTGTCAGCTTTTAAAATTACTATGTCCTTATTATTTCTAAGACTTTTTAGGGCTTTAAGTTGTTCAAGGCTTAGGTTTCTTTTGGGGGGTTTGGCTTTTCTTAGGATAACTGCAACCTCTTGTCTAATGAGCTCTTTGCCATCATCCTTAAGCATCTTGATTCCATCTTCTAGGTTGCAAATGATTTCTTCATTGGGGATTTTGTTAAGGGCCAATGTGAAATTAAGACCTTTGTTAAGGACCTCCACTTCTTCATTCTTCAGCTCATAAGAGGATATATTGACCACTTTTTTATTATCCAGGTTACTGCTTCTAGGGTTATTTCTTATACATATCACTATATTAACAATTTTTACTTTATTTATTCAGTCATAAGATTTATAGGAAAATACAAGAACATATGGCTAGAATGTTGAATGAAAAGAGTTGGAACGATGTTGTACTCAACTACCCAAAATCAAGTTCTATAACAACACTTAAAGATTTTTATCTTGCATTCATAAAGGTATGTTGATATTTACAATCATTTTATTCATATAATTTTATTTTATTTTATTACTTAGATTTATATTTGTTTATTTCATTAAAGATGTTGAAGAAGGATGCGAATGGAGTGTCAAATACTTTCAAAAGTTTCATTGAAAAAATCAAGTTGGAAAGACTGAGAAAACAATGTCTTAGGAATCTTGAACTTGATCCTACTCTTACTCATTTCATTTGGAATGGGTTGGACACTATCCAATATCAAATAATACAAGGAGATTGTGAATACTTCGCAAAACTCATACTTAAAAGGGAATATGCCCTACTTATTGCAGACATTCCTCATGGTTTCAATTTCTCAGTCATTGGATATGATAGTGAGCCTTACACTTATCAAGCTTTTAATAAAGTGGTTACGGGCTTTCAAGAAGTCACAAAATCACCACTTTCGAGATTTGTGACATTTCATTTACACACAATTTGCAATGTTATTAACAAGCTTCAAGGGAAAATCAAACTCAGGGATGCAACTTACATGGTAAGACATTGAAATTGTATGTTTGATTAATGTTAATTTTTTATGTGAAGTTAATTGAACTTTTACTTCTTATGAGGACACAGATCCAGTTTAGCAAGTTAAATAGTCTAAGCAGAGACTCCAACGGCTAGAAAGACTAACGGTTACTTTTTGACTCCAGGACCCCAGTCAAATACCATTAATTAATTTGATATTAATATTCTACTTTTTTTTTTAACAGAATCGGTTACTTTTGTATTATAAAACCTCAAAAACATAGTTCTAGTACATAGATATCGGAGGTTTGGGCGGAGAGGATCAAAACCGGGTGCGCAGACCCATTTTCCTCGTTTCTGCCTCTATGATGACTGAAATTGAAGAGAAAACGACTATATTTCCTAACAAAAACACCACCTAACCGACAGAATTTACAGACCATAGATTTTAGGGAAGTTTCTGAGTGACCGAATCATCAGGGATGGGGTCTCTCCTGGCACTAGCTTTAGTAGAGGCCTCAACTTGATAGCTCTGGGTAAGGGCTCTGATCTGCTCTATGGCTTCCTCCAGATGACTGCACCTTCCTTTCAGATTTTCAATTTCTTCCTTCTGCTTCTCCAATTTCTTCCGCTTCGATCTGCTATCAGCTTCATAATCTTCCTTCAGCTCATTGAAATGCTTGACAAATCTGTTGATCATGATTGTGTGAGTTTTGCACATGGTGCATTCTTTGCTGAAGAGCCTATCTAGATTGATTGCTGGCTCCTGATCGTTCGGCTGGTCCTGATGATCCGCCATGATACTGGGCTGGTTGAGAGAATCTGAAATGAAAGAGAAGGGGTGGAAATCGGGGAGAAGCGGAATATCGGGATGAGAAGCGTTTTTACAGAGGAGGAAGAACAGGGGTGGAGGGAGCGAAGAGCGCTGAGGATTGAGGTGGATGGGCTGCGATGAAGAACCAGGGGCTCTGCAACGAACAAGAAACAAAAGATCAACTATAAATAAAACCACAAAGCGTAAACCAACAGTTACCAGGAGCGAGGGGCGGAGCTCTGGATCCCGATTTGAGTTGACAGCTTCAGAATGATGCCATCGCTTGGTGAAATCGTAGAGGAGAAGCCTTGCAATGTCACGAACTGTGGAGAAGCTGAGGACTAGGCAGCAATAAATAGATACAGTGAGATTTTCCCAATGCTTAATCCAGTTCTGGGAGGATCTGTTCTTGGGAGGGGAGAGATCCTCTGAAACGATTTCACTGCTGTCGAGGAGCATGCGGAGGGGATGGGCACAGTCACGCATCCTGAGAATGGCTGCGCCGATCAGAAGCTGATTCATGATGAGACAGAACTTGGAGATCATAACCGGATCCTGAGGGCGGATAAGTCTCCTTTGGTACCATGTTGGGATTTCGAGGAGATTTGGGGGTGAGGAGGGAGATTTGGGGAAGGACCAGATACGCGGGAGGTGGTGCCTGAGGTGACTGATGTTCAGGGGTGAGGGTATGGGGGAGGCCTGCCTAGGGAATAGCTTTTTCATACACTGAATCATTCTCCCTGACCTGGCCTGTCTGTCTGCCTGTGGCTTTATTGGCTTGTTCATCTGCCTCCATGTTGTTTCCTCTTAGAATGTGCTTGAAGGTGACTTCGCTGATACTCCTGATGGTTTCCATTATCCTACCTTTGATGCTGTTTAAGGCCATTTGCTTGAAATCTTTCCCTGAGGTCATGGCTGCTATGATGATGGCAGAATCGCCCATGATAAGAAGGTTTTGGAGGCTGAGATTTCTAGCGATAGAGGTCCCCAAAAGGAGGTTGTATGCCTCTGCCTTGTTGTTGGACATGGAGCATAATCCCCATTCATATGTAACTATGGTTTTCCCTTGAGAGTCTTTAATGATTCCACCAGCTCCAGCTTGACCCGGATTATTTTTTTATGCCCCATCAAAATGGAGGGTGGGTCTCCTTTATTTTTGTATCCAGTTTTTGACTTCTTCCTTGGTTCCTCTCAACTTCCAGTCCAGATTTCCTTTTCCTATGTTTACATTATTTTGAGTTCTTGTTTTATAATTGAATTTACTCATCCACTCTTTTACCCTTGCATCTGTCACTTCCGAGTCTGCCTGGGTTATACCATTTGCTTCAATGGTCTCTGAGATGAGTGCAATCGTTTTAGCCAGGGTGCTAGATATACTTGGCTTCTTGTTATCAAATATGCACTTGTTTCTGGCGATCCATATCTGCCAACAGAGATTTGAGGGAATATTGTTCCACATCCTTTTAGCTAGGCTCTTGTTTTTGTTGGATTGGGGGAAACATTTCCCCCAGCTTTTCTGAAGGAGAGTGATCTGGTTGGGGAGATCGCCAGTGATTAGAGGGCTGATGATGAGATTCCAGCAAGATCTTGTAAAGGGGCACTCTATAAACAGATAGTTGCTACTTTCCTCCGCCTCCCTGCACATGCAGCAGATTGAGGGGCCATGAATGCCTTTCTTCCTGAGGTTTTTCGCAGTAAGTATTTTGCCATGAAGAAGGGTCCAATTGAAAAGTTTAACCTTTGGCAGGCATTCGATTCTCCAAGCTGCTTTGTGAAGTGGCCAGTTGTTTATTGCTGTGGCATTTTGGAGTGCTCTGTAGCCCTCTTTGACCGTGTAGCTGCCACCATTTGGGTCCCAAACAAACTTGTCATTTGACATTCTGTTTGTGGGGGCTGAGCCAATGAGAGAAGTCTTAAGATCAGCCCAGAGGTTCTTGAGATCATTGGGGAGGGAGAAAGATCTCCAACCTATCCAACAGTTCTGATCCCAGAGAGAGATATCATAGAGAGTTTTGAGGTTTGCCTCCCTCATCCACCGTTGCAGGGGCCTGAAATTAGGGAGTGATCCCCTAGCCTCCGAGCCCATTATTCTATCCTCCCATATGCTGATATCTCTACCATTGCCCGGAGCTCTTGAGATATGGGATTTGATTTGGGGGAGAGTTTTTTTTATCAGCTTCCAAACAGGTGTACACTGTCTGTGGATGATGGTTTCTGAGAGGATATTGCTGTTGACCCCATTCAGGTATTTCCTCTTGATGACCTCTGTCCACCAAGCTCCTCTCTCACTGAGAATCCTCCAGATCAATTTGAAGCCCATAGCCATGTTTGCTAGCCTTGGAACTCTGATTCCGAGCCCTCCTTTTTCTAAGGGGAGAATGACCTTGCCCCACTTTACCAAGCTGAACTTTTTTGTGTCTTGCTTTCCTCCTTGCCACAAAAAGCTTCTGATTATCAGCTCCATGTGCTTATGGATGCTTGCTGGAGCGAGAGTAGTGGCGAATTGATAGATTGGGAGGGCTGAAAGGATGGCCTTGATGAGAATTGTTCTGCCCGCTAGATTAAGCCAATACACTCCCCAGCTCTGGAGCTTCCCTCTCAATTTCTCAATTAGCTTGACCCAAATCTCAGTTTTGATTGATTCCTTGGCTAATGGTAGCCCCAAGTACATAAAATGGGACCAGTTCCTTTGGGCAGGGATCTCCATGATTAAAGAGATTCTCTGGTTTATGTATCTTGGGACATTCCAAGTGTAGATCATGCACTTGTTGTTGCTTAGTTTACCTCCAGAAGCTTGGAGAAAGAGATCCAATGTTTTCTTGAACCTCCGGGCCATAAGGCTTGAGGCAGCTCCGATTAATAGAGTGTCATCAGCAAAAAGGGAGTGGTTAATCCCCTTGGTTCCTCGAACTATATCGACCCCTGTTATTTCCTTTAGCCTGCGCTTATTCTCCAGATGCAAGCTTAGAGTTTTAGCCATGATAATATAGAGAAAGGGAGATAGCGGGCATCCTTGCCTTAGGCCTCTTGAACTTTTGAAGGCATTACAGGGCCTACCATTAATGAGGGGAGTTGTCCAATTGAAGGAAATGCATTCCATGACCCTGCTGATGAAGAACTCAGAGATACCAAAACTCTTCAGAACAGCCTGAAGGAATGAATGGTTAACCCGGTCAAAGGCGTTCGCCATGTCAAGTTTGATGATCATGCCCCTTTCCTTTCTAGATATACTGCTGTGGATTGCCTCCTGAATGAGAATGACATTATCCGTTATATGTCTCCTAGGGACGAAGCCTCCTTGGTTCTCAGAGATGAGGGAAGGAAGAATTTTTTTAAGCCTGTTTGCTAAGATCTTTGTGATGATTTTGTAGGAGACATTGCACAAGGATATAGGGCGGAATCTATCAAAAGTTTGAGGGTTGGGGTCTTTAGGGATAAGAGCTAGGTGGGAGGATTTAATGCTGCTGCCCATTTTGCATTTTGTGAAGAAGTTTTTTGCCATTCTTATGTAATCCTTCTTGATAATTTCCCAATGGGTTCTGAAAAAGGCCGCTGTGAAACCATCAGGGCTTGGAGCCTTGTCCAAGGGCATGCTGTGAATTGACCATTCTATCTCCTCCGTCGTGACCTCCTTGACCAAATTTGCATTTTGGGCTTCTGAGATCTTGTTCTCAATTATATTGAGGAAATCTGGGTTTTCCAAGTAATGAGGATCAGCTGTTAGAAGAGTTTGAAAATGTCTGGACGCTACTTCCTTAATTTCCTCTTGTTCTATTAGGACTCTTCCCTCAACTGTTATTCTTTCAATGTTATTCCCTGCTCACCTTAGCTTGAGGCTGTTATGAAAAAAAGAGGTATTTTTGTCTCCTGATTTGAGCCAAAGGCATCGAGATTTCTACCTTTGCTCTTCCTCTTCCATTCGGTTCTGTTTGTACAGCTCCTTATACAGTTCATTTTCTTTCATTTGATCTTCTTCTGTGTCTTGGGCGCTTTCTTTTTCTTGGTTCCACTGTGCTAGTTTCATTTGGAGATCGGTTTTTTTTCTCCCCTCCTCTATTGCGTATTGCCTTGCCCATTGCTTGATCGTTGTCCGGAGGAGCTTGAGCTTGGTTTCCCAGATGAAATGAGGGGAGCCCGAAATGTCTATTGCCCAGTGATCCTTTATCAAGTTTCTAAAATCTTCGCTGCTGTCCCATGCTCTGTTGTACTTAAAGGGAATCGGTCCCATATTTTTCCCTTTGTCCAAATGCAATGCCACTGGTTTTTGGTCTGAAATATAGCCTTGGATAATTGTGCTTTGTATCCTTGAGAAGTTAGCCACTATTCTCTCTTGTGCCAAGATACGATCCAGCCTCTCTTTTATGTTATTTTTGCCTGTTCTCTTATTTGACCATGTGAAACGCCCATTTTGGGGTGGGATGTCAACTAGACTGTGGGCTTGGATGATTTCTTCTAATGCTTCTCTTGAGGGGTCTGCAAAGAAATTCCCTCCCATCTTCTCTTCCGCACTCCTTATTAAGTTCAAATCTCCTCCCAAGAAGATGTTCCTTCCCTGGGCAGTCATTAGATCTGAGGTGATTGACTCCCAGCAAGAGGCTTTTTCTCTGAAGTTGGGGGGAGCGTAGACATTATATATTGTGTATTCCTCTGTCATGGTTATATTTTGGATATCTAGTCTTGTCCACCATCTGTTTTGCCTGCAGTCTTTGAGTTTCCATTTGTTTTTGTCCCAAATTTTCCCTATTCCTCCTGAGGCTCCCACTGCGCTCAGTGCTATTCCTTCATAATTTCTGCTTCTTTTCATGCTGTTTTGAAATTCCTGTTCAGTGATTTTGGTCTCCTAGAGTAGGAGGAAGTCTGGATGTTCTGATTTTAGAAGGTCTCGGACTGCATTTGCTTTTAGGGAGGAGCCCATCCCCCTACAATTCCAAGAGACCAAAATCATCATTTACTTTGTTTATTGTAGGCCCCGCTTTTCTCTTTCATCTTCTCTCCACTTCCTTTGGTCTTATCTAGATATGTATCCATTGGTTGTTGGGTTCCTGTGGCCATTTCTTTTGCAGCTGTCTCATCCCTTATCTCTTTGTTTGATTTCCTTCCCACTTTTCTGGGAGGGTCAGTGGAGGTGATGTTTTCTTTCGACTTGTTCCTAGTTAGGATTCTTTCCAACTATTGGGGGAGGGGAGCTCTGGGGGGGGAGGAAGGAGTTTCCTTGGGGCCTCTCGGGGAAGGGGGATGGGAAGGGGGTTCCTCTGCAGACAGAGATTCGAAAGGATTGGAGGAAGAAGGGAAGGAAGGGCCAGATCCAGAGGGTTGGGAGGGGGGAATGGGGGCTTCAGAGGGGGGATTTGAGGATGCTCCTTGAGGGGGGTTTGATTTTTTCTTCTTGACTATTTCCCATGCTTCTTCAGGAGCTTCAACATTGTTAACAGAGTCTATTGATTTAGATTTACTGCATCTATTAGCAAAATGCCCATATTCATGACATACCTTGCACTTGAAAGGCAGCTGCTCGTAGTCCACTTGCTGTATGTGCGTCCACTGGTCGACTTTAAGTTTGATTGCTTCTGGTAACCCTTTTCCCAGATCAAATTCTACACATATCCGAGCACATGCGTGCATGTTCTCCTTTGGTTCCGATCTGTCAATGTATTTCCCAACAGCGTTCCCGATGGCTTTCACAGATTCATCTCCCCAGCAGTGTAAAGGCAGGTGGGGAAGGCGAACCCAAACAAGGACAGCGTTGGGAACATCCATCTCAGGATCGAAGTCGGGGGTCCATCTGTTGAGGTAAAGGCCTCTGGTATCCATAAAATAAGGGCCATTTCTGAAGATAAGATTACGATCCTCCACTGATTCGAAGAGGAAGGTGAAAAACCCCCTCCCACAGAACCTTATTGCTATCTTTCCTTGGACCATCGAGTTCCAGTTCCTTTCTACCCAACGTTGAACTGTGCGGGGAGAAGGCCATAGTCCCGTGAACTGGCCTACCAAGCCACGCTCTGCTAAGGCAACAACAGCTCTCCTTGGTAGGGCTGGAGGGAGCGAGACTTCCAGAATTTCATCAAGTTTTTTGATAAACTTTGAAGCTGTAGGACGGATTTTCTCCGAAGCGTTCTCTGGGATGAGCGAAGCAAAAGACTTCTCCAGGTCATCCTGATCCAGAAAGGGAGGATCCATTGCGGCCAAGGGCAGCAGCACAGATGGCGCTCCAGCGGAGGCCCAAAGGGGGGGAGGGCAGAAGGCCCAGAGGAAAGGGAGGGCAGGAGGCCCCAGGCGATCAGCAGAGGGAGAAAGCAGCCTAGCAGCAGCGCTGCCAGGCGCAAGCACGCAGAGGGGAGGTCAGAGGCGCAGCAGGGCGCGGGATCGCCAGAGCGCGCAGCGGCCTTAATATTCTACTTACTATTACCATTACTCTTCATATTTACTATTATATTTCTGGAGCTACGTTAAACTAGGTAAAAATTAATAAAATAAATCAACGGTTAGTTATTAAATAATTCATTAATTTTTAATTAAATTAGT
>APFE030595171.1:3129-31360 GCA_000404065.3 Pinus taeda | reverse complement strand
ATCAAATAATTTCAAGACTAATTATATCACAATTATAGTAATTAAGTTACAAATAACAATAAATAATTGTAAAAAGGATAATACCATTAATGGACCGAAACCCATTTTATTAAAATGATTATTGTTGTTATATATTCAATATTTGTATTATATGATTTTCACTTTAATTTTTATGTGAATCATTTTTTTGTTTGTAAAAAACTTGTGATTACTATTATTTTTTAACATAAAATTCATAAAAAAAAATGCTATTTTTTAATGTTTTTTTGGTTGGATTTTCCCATAAAAATAATTTATTTGACATGTCATTTTTTACAAAACTCTGAAAAATGTGTATTATTTTCATTATATTTATATTAAAAATGAGTTTTTTGGTCAAATGTTTAAAATTATTGTTTTTTTATGACAATTATTTGATGTCCATTGAAATATTAATTAACATTACATAAACATATAGAAAATACTAACTTTAAAATATTGATCATTTTTTTTTACTACGCGAAAAAATTAAGATTTCATTCCAAAAAAAATTGAAAAGAAAAACGAAAGCACATAAATACATAAATACACTTAAAAGAAATCTTATGGGAAGAAGAAGACATTAGAAAATTTAAAGTGTCAAAAATCAACCCTCTAAAGAAAAGGGGTTGATGTTGCATCAACACTTTCCAAAATCAACATGAAAATCACTAACATCTAACAAAAATGTTCATACATAATACATAAGAAAATTTAAAGTGTCAAAAATATGCTGAAAAAAGTGTATTATAAATCACCATTTTTCAAAATCGGGTGATTTTTTGCTACCTCAAAAAATGGGAACTAGATAATTTTCTCGTTTGATCGGTAACTATGTTCCACTTGTCTTGGTGTAGGAGTTGGCTAGCTTTGACAACCCGATACAACTAGATAATTTATTGACGATGGTTTTTAATAGGCGTTTCCATTATCCAATTAGTTGTGTGTTATTTAATGGAATTTGAATTGAGCTTTGCTGGTGTCAACTACTCAACAATGTCTAATGTGTCAAAAAAAAGCTACAAAAGTATGGCCAAAGGCAGTCCACATTGAATTCAAGGTGCAAACCAAGGAATGGAGGGATACTTAGCTCAGAAGCATTGTCACCCACAACCTTGATTATGGCGTAAAGCCTATATCAAAGTGTTCAAAGCTTTCGATGGGCTCCACGTTCCTTATTTAAATGCAACCATACCTTGTCACCCACTTGAAACTTATATGGAACCCGATGTTTATCATAATTGTGTATGCTTAGCATTGGATTTATCTAGGATATCATGAACCTACTGTAGGATGTGTTGGATATGTTCAATAAACTTGATGGCTTTATTAATTTTAGACTATACATGTGCAAATTTTCCCTGTGTAGCCGCAGGAGACATGGAAAAATGAATCAAGCACAATGGTTGAAATCCCAAGGCCACTTGAAAGGGGTTGTGTCTAGTCAAGCTATGTAGAGTTATATTATAGTTGTGTTGCACATAGGGAAGACTCTCATCCCATGTATGTGGATGCTTGGAGTTGTACATGCATAATATGTGCACTATCATCCTGTTGACGACCTCTGTCTGGCCATCAGTTTGGGGATGGAATGTTGTTGACTAGGTGATCTAGATGTTCAACAACGACCGAAGGCTTGACTAGAATACACTCAAGAGCATGTTATCCCGATCTGATATAATAGTCTACGGGATCCCAAAATGTACCCACACTTGTTCGAAGAAGAGTTTGGAAGTGTCTTCCACTATGATACTCTTCATGCAATCAGCCAATATAACCATCTTAGAAAATCTATCAACGACCACAAATACATAGTTAGTAACATGCTTGATAAAAGAGGCCAGACATATTATCCATGGAGATGGATTCCCAAGGCTGGTTAGGAGTAGGCAGAGAAGTGTATAGGCCTTGCTTCTTAATGGTTGGCTTGGCGATGACACATACAGTGCAAGATATGATATATTTTCCAACATCATGTAAAGGTTTTGGCCAATAAAATACTTTTGCAGTATTTCCATTGTTTTGTCAAGACCAAAATGTCATGTGGGCCCCCCAAATCAGCTTGGTACGCTCGCTTGAAGGAACATGAAGGTTCCCCAAGTAGCATAACACTACATCCTAGTACAATACTTGCATTCCATCCATCCACTTTTGGTATGTGGTTACGAATTTTGGATCACTTTTGTACATTTATGGACATCTAGAAGTCTCGTCTCCATAAGAGTTGAGAATAGTGGTCAATGCCACAACTGAGGGTCGACTGAGGTAGTATGCAAGATTATTGGTCTTTCCCTTCTTGTATTTAATGATCGAATGAAATTGTTGCAGATATGTGGACCATTTCTAATGGCTGTCATTCTGTAACTTCCCTTATGTTTGTATAAACTAAAAAGGTCGATGATTTGTGTGGATGATTGTCTCCTTCCCCATAATATAATGTTTCCACTGTCGATAAGCCTGCACGATGGAATACCTCTCCTTATCATATGTGGGGTATTTTTGAATCATATTGGATATTGTCGCACTGTCATAGGCCACCTGATGCCCTTGTTGGGTGAGAACTGCACCAATAACATGGTTGGATGCATTTGTCTCCATTTCAAATGGTTGTTGCAAGTACGGAAATGTGAGTAATTTTTCAGATCAAAGGCAATGTTTCAACTCAATGAATGCCTTATGTTAGGACTCAAACCAAAAAACTTTTCTTTCACTCTGCCCTTGGTAACTTGACTTAAAGGCCAAGTGATATGAGAGAACTTCAACATGGATCCTTGATATAAATTGGCAAGGCCCAAAAATTTTTGAAGCTCTATTAGAGTTGCCAACATTGGTTAATCCTCAATGAATTAGATATTAGCCAAATAAACATGCACACCTTTCTCATCAATGACGTAACCCAAATATTGGACCTGGTTCATGCCAAAGGAGCATTTCTCCAACCTAACACATAGTTTGTGTTGCTGCGAAGTTTAAAGGACATGCAAATATGTTGGAAGTGATCCGCTTAACTATTGTTGAAGATGAGGATGTCGTCCAGATATACAACTATGAACGAGTTAGTGAAAGGATGCAAGATGTCATCCATCAATATCATAAAAGTTACAGGGGCATTTGCCAACTTGAAGGGCATGAACAACCACTCAAAAAATCCCTCCTCAAATTTGAAGGCGGTCTTCCATATATTTGTGGGTTATATTGGAACTTGGTGATAGCCATACTTCGAATCAATCTTGCTAAAGTAATTGACCCCTTCAGCTTGTCATGAAGGTCATCAATCCATGGGATTATATACCTATTCCTGGTAGTGATTTTATTCAGTACCTGATAATCAATTCAGAGTCTCTAGGTCCCATCCTTCTTCTATACGAGTACAATTGGGCTCCCACAAGGTATATTGGATTTCCTTATTTTCTAAAATAGAGTGAATTTATATTGGCCCATTGGGTAGAGGTGCTATGGGAGTCAAATCAATTGAATGCTTCACCTGATAGTGCAAAGGTACCCTTGTGGGTGAGGAGAATATGTCCCTACACTATTCCATGACCTTATCAACTTACTTTTGTTACGTGGAGGAACCCTTTATAGGGGCCATGGATGTGGCCACAAACTTCCCCTTACTTTGAGAATGAATCAGAAAGAAAACAAATTTCCTGGTTTGGGAGATGGTCTCACTGTATTTCTTATCATAGATTAGAGAAATGGCGATATCTGAGGCTACCTCCAGTATCATGTATAGTATTTTTCCCAAAGCAATAATAACAATGTGAGGTATAGACTCATACACAACATGGCACTTCCACAAGTATGGTTGGTCTAATAAAACATTACAAAATTCAAAAGGAGCAACATCACATAATACCTCGTTTGTGAAGGGCTTACGTTGTAGGGAAGGCAACAACACTGACTAATGTGAAAATCTCTTCCTTGGTGGAGCCACCCGATAGTGTATAGTTGTGGGTGTGGTGTGGTCGGCAAACACAACCGCCTAATAACCTCTAGTGAGATGAGGTTCTTTGTCCGTTGATTGTTGATAGTGAATTGCAACAAAGCACCCTTCACCCACATCTGTGAGTGGAAGAGACATGCCCCCTCCTTTGGATCTTCAGGCTCAATCTTCTAGACCTTGGTGGTGGCAATGATGGCATTAGGTTCTTCATCAATAATCTACTTCCCATTGTCATTCCCCTTGTTGCGTTTTGACCAAGAGTCAAAATATGCATCTGACTCTAAAGATTTTAGCTCGACTACTAGTGACTGCTTAGTGCAACACACATTTATGTTGTGGGTGGGGCTCCTGTGGACTTTCTCATGTCCTTCTTCATCTTTGTGGAGCTATTCTTTGCTTGTGGCTTTGATGGGTTGTCCTGGGTCACTCCACCTTAGTTTTTCCTTTGTTTTGTGTTTTGGAGGTGCTTTCCCTACTTCAGATTTGCATATACAAAGTCTCGCTTCTTCTGTCTAAGTTTCTTCTCAATCTTGACAGCATATCAGTACGTTGCACAAAGTGAGGAGATGTCCAGGAACTCCATTTCTACCTGGATGTATTTGTGTAGAAAACCATGGTACTTGAGTACCAGATGTTGCTCAAAATCTTTGATACCCATCTTTGTGTGTAGAGTAAGAAAAATATTTGGGAACTTCGACATGTCTTGGTCCCTTTCTTGTCGTAGTGTGGTCCATTTTATGTACTTATCTTCATAGTTCTTGAGAGGGTAATATTGTTCCTTGAAAACATCTCAGAAAGAATTCCAAGAGGGTGTGGCTGAAAGTAGTGAGGGTTCCTTCTCACCCCTCTACTTGTAGTAAGTTTCCCACTAGTCCTTGACATGGGGGGCAGATTTTAGGAGTGCAAAACTAATATTTTCCCTATCAAACAAATTATGACTAAAAAAAATCCTTCCAGTAGATTTAATCATCTATAGCATTTGCATCTATCTGCCCTTTAAATATAGGAACGTCAAAGGTATCTTGAACCTTAAAGGGGGTGATGCCTCCGAAGTGACTGGTGGATGAGGATGTTTTGCCCGCTGATACATGTTAAAGGATCTGGGATAAATTATCCATCATCTCACTCGAGGGATTCTTCAAGGAACAATTTGAAAGGACCTCCTGCTCCCTCGTCTTAGCTTTCTTTTTCCATGGGAGGTTGTCGGGGTCAGAGATGCCAGTATTACAAGGGTCCAACCAGTTTAAGTCTCAACTACTTATACCCAAACCTCATTGGGCACATGCACAGAAAAATAGAGAAAGAGAATACCACCCTCATACCACTAATTCGAATTTATGAAGGAATGAAATGAAATACAATTTTAAACAAAAACACATAGATACAACGAAAAACAACTTCAATTAATAAATAACAATTACTGAAAAAATGTTTACATGCATAAAGGAAACAAACTAGCTTAGTGATGGTAGCTTATGTCTGAGAAGAGATGTGATGGATACATGCCTTTTGAACTGAGTTACAATGAGGCACTTAGTCCTTTTATCATCAAGAAACAATGGAAAACCCTAAACATCCAAAAACCTAACCCTAGGATATGAAGTGCTAAAAGCTTGTGGGCATCGATGGGTTAGTTGGAACATCAACTTCTTGGGATTGTAACTTTGGCATATGATATCCAGTTGGCACGCATGATATCCCCTTAGAAAGGTTTATTTGAGGATAACAACTTTCAACTGCAAATGCAATCAACAAGCCTTATATTTGTTTGTTTCCCAAAAAACATCATTTAGGGCCTCAAAATGGCTTCGGAATTTCGCAACCCGTAAAATTGCCAAAGATAGAAAATTGTCAAAATAGGAAACTGTGCTGGAAATTAGGAAATTGAAAGGAAACAATGTTTGGGATCCAAGTAGAATAGGTAGGTGGCCACCAAAATCCATCTAGATCACTCACATTTAGCAGGTTATGGTTCATATTTTCAATGAATAAGACATCTTTTTCCATGGCATTGTTACTTCCAAGCTTGATTGTACCCTTTCCTGTAACTTTAGTTTAACCATCACTCCTGAATGAGACTGTTCCATCATTTTCTTTCTGCAGAGATACAAATTTGTTTTTATCCCCTGTCATGTGTGTTGAAAATCAATTGTTGACGTACCTTACACTTTTCTTGCTTCGGTATTTTAGAGCAATTTCACATTATTCATCCTTCTTTTTATAGACCCTTGAAGGTTATTTTGGAGGAACATTAGGCTCATGATTTGGATCCCTTGGAAGGGTATTCAACCTACAATTTTTTTCTACATGTCAATAATTGTTGCGTTTATAACATTCTACTTCATTACTTAGGGATCCAAAACTGTTAAAATTTCAATTATACCTTTCTTGAGATTTTCTAGGATAATCATTCCTAGAGTAACTTCCATTATTACTTATGTTTGTAGCATATGCTTTACAATCCACAAAGGAAATTAGTGTGTTAATGGAGAGTGGGGGATCTTCTATGTAGCACAAATTTCTACAAACCTTCCTTTCCGTATTGTTGATTTCACATCTATTGATCTTGAACCTTCTCTTTTGCGAACATGTTTTCCTCTTCCTCTTCCTTGATAGGGTCTGACAATATCTCCATAGTTCTTTTGTTCATCTTATGTCGTAATGGAGCTTTAACCTTTAATGAATGTGGGTTTGTATCTTAATCTTATCTTATCATCACATGATCTTTTATTATTGATAATTTCATCTAATACTTTGGTGTTGTTTATAAAGTTTTATTGGATATTCCTTTTTTGTGCTTCCTTTCGTAGAGAGATTATTTTTGCTTCCTAATCCTCCTTTGTCTTAGTAGTTTCTTCCAACTCCCTTATAATCAACCCATCCCACATTTACCCACGTTATAAGCCCTCCAAGGTAAACATGAGCTCAAAGTTATTGTGACATGACCCAACATCTAAGTTCCAGTTATAGAAGTGGGGTATACTTACCATAAACATACTACAACCACTTAGAAACATCACATCACCTAAATACCAATCAACATTTGTTAATGATCTTTCCTGGGTTGGAAATTTCCTTTTCCCTAACCCTACATCCCAGCCGCACGCATGTGCATGTGGTCGGAATGCTCGAGCTACAAGCATAGGCCTCCCTCCATGTAGTTGTAGTCGATATCTCTCAGTTCAGAGGATATGACTAGAAACACAATTCTAGATTTTCAGGGCTAGCTATAGGCCAACTATCCATAACAACCCAAAAACTCCCAAAATTCAATCTAAGATGATAATAAGTTTGTATGATAAATACTAAGGCTAGATCTTGCTCAAAATTTTCCAAAGACGTGATAAACATTTTGTCGAACACATGGCAAACATAGAAACTAAAGGTCGTGAATGCATATATGTTCATTGTCTTCTTAAATTCATCACAGAATCATCAAGAAGGCTCAATGCCCTCTCAAGCTAGCTGCATTAAACACTAGCCCATGCATTCATATAATCATTCAATAACTTATCAAAACACAAGCAAGATCCATAACAAGAGCACATTATACATCAAGATTCTCCATGTTTATAACCAACATTTAACTAGAATGAATTCAAGAAATAACGGTCATAAAATCAACACAATAACCAACACATGTGCTCATTGATCTCAATAAGAAAATAACACATAATAACATATGTATAAAACCAACTAAGTCAAGGACTTCCATGAACCACTCGACCATAGATTAGGTTGAACCGAATCTCTCTTTCATCCAATCACCCTCGTGCCATATTTCAAGCATGAATGTAGGATCATGTGCGATAAACCAAAAAAAAAACCAACCAGGGAATCCAGAGGACACACCACCTCATTCCCCAACCACAGTGATTTCACCTCAACTGGTCCAGAAATCACTAATACCAAAACAAGCTTGTATGCCTTCGAATTTCTTTGACATACACAGAGGAATTTCCTTGTCTCCACCCTCGACCATTGGGAATTTCTCAAGACCACCTCAACATGGATTCAAAGTCTAACGGCCATCCAAAGCTTAATCAAAGCAGAGAACCCACTACATCATGTCTATCCAGGAAATGGCAAGGCAAGGCTGAAACCACTATCAATCTAGACAAACCCATGCTAGTGACGACAAAGTAACCAAATAATCAAATGCATGCAACATGCATTCTAATCCCAACAATCAAATCACACATGTAACCAGTTTCCTACAATATTCTCCTATTATGTCTGCTCTTCTAACCTTCTTCTTTACTGCCATTAAATTCCTTTGTTTGCTTGCGTCTATCCAAGTGCTCTCTCTCTCTCTCTCCAAGTCCAAGTGAAAATGCCTCTATGTCCAAGTGAATGCTAGAATGCTCTAGTAATTCTCTAAGTGTTTAGGAGTGTAAGAGTGACTAAGAGTAGTTAAGAGTGCTAAGAGGGGCATAGAATGGTCGCTCCCTCCTTTTGTTTATTTTTTCCTTAATTTTCCCTTGCATGCATATTTTTGTCTCTTCATCTTCCTTTTCTCCCATTTTCCTTGATTTCTTTAATTAATTGTCGTTTATGGCCCTTTGCCTTTTGCCAATGCCAATTCAAATTTCCAAAGTCAATAACTGGACACAAGTGATGGCCACTATAACGTTTATCCCCTCATTCAACTTGGAATATGTGTCCCATGACCTTGGTTTAATTTATTTACATGGAGAATCAACCCGAGGTTGTTACATCCCTTTTGAGTGATTATTCAATTTTTCTGGCCACTTCTAACTACACTTTAATATTGATGGTAATATTTTCTCACTCTTCATATTTCTTGTTGAGACTTTTGCAATATTCCTTTAGTTCACTCAACTCAACTTCCAATTCCTTAACATTCCTTCTTTTTACCTTTAGGTCCTTTAAGGTGTTGATAAGTTCTCTTTGAAGATCTACCTTGCCTTTTTCTTCATTTTATTCGGGAGATTCCTTTTGGTTATCCCTTGCCATGAACAACACTCTTCTCGTGTATTTTCACTATCGTTATCACTTTCTTCATTGGATGAAGATATATCTTCCTTTGAATATAACTTTTCTTGAAGGCTTTGTTCTTAAATTATTTCTTGTATTTTCTTTGATTTTTCTTTACTTTCTTAGGATCTTCTTATTCAATCATCATTGTCTGAGTTCTTTCCATAGGGACACTTTGAAGCAAAATGACCAATTTCACCACAATTGAAACACTTTAAGGGGAGCTTTCCTTTGTACTTTCTTGCTCCTCTTTTCAATTTCCTCGGAAAGTTGGTTATTTCTTCATCTGAATTTTGCTATAGCAGCAACTCAGGCTTGGCTTTGAGTGTTTCTTGTTTTTCTCTGTCTTCTTAGATGTCGTAAAATCGAATTATCTCTTAGATGGATTCCCCTACTCTATAATTGGCTAATAGGTTGTAAGTATTCCATGTAGCTTGTCCATCATGATTATTTCTAAGTCTTATCTTTCTTCTAGCACTGAGGCTTTAGCGTAAAATATCATTGGAAGTAATCTTAGTATATTTCAGACAATTACCTTGTTTTCCATTAGTTCTCCCAATCCTTGTATGGCATTTACTACTTCATCTAACGGAGAAAACAAGTTGTAATATTTTTGTCTTCATGCATTATTATCTACTCAAATTTGCCACTAAAAGTCTGAAGCTTGGCTTCTTAGACCTTTTTTCCCCTTCATATATGTTTTGGAGCTTATCCTAAATTTACTTTGAATGTGTGTGATGCATTACTTTAACATAATCTGTCTCTATTATACCATTCAAAATTGCATTCTCGGCTTTAAAATTATTGTCATAAACCTTCTTACTTGCATCATCTGTTGGAGGAGTCGATGGTTCTTTTTATCCAGTCATTACAAGTGCCAAACATCATATCCCTATGCTTTCACATATGCTTTAATCCTTCCACTCCAAAGCACATATTTTTTTCCATTAAATGCTATAACTTTGTTCTTTGTGCAATGCATTATCTCCCTTCCAGTGGTTAGACTACTTGTGAAGGAACCTGCTTTGATACTAATTGTTTGAATACTGAGAGGGGGGTGAACCAATATTTCACTTGAAATTAGGTAATTATTAATTTTTAAAGCATAAAAGTAAATCAAAACAAGAATCATCGACACATCACTAGAGCAATACAAAAAAAAAATGTTTAGATGGAAACCCTCCGGGAGAAAATCTACCGAACACTTTTCTGATATAATTTATGAGTATTGTTGGCTTAGGGTGTCCTGACCCAGGTTCAGAGTTACTTGTGCCAACCAACAAATCCCTACACTACTGGCCCTTTCAGCAACAACCCACGTAACGTAAGCTATAGTCTCACCCAAAGCAGTATGGGGGGATGCAAGAACCAAGTTGCTGCATCCAGAGATGTGTGTGATGTCTTTTAGTGCCCTAGATCTGCCTTCGCATAGATCTATAAACCCTAGGGCTCAGTACTGCAACTCTACTAAATGACCTTCAGACCCTCACGAAGGTCCATGATTGGTCTTTGCGGAGCCTTAACAGTCGCATCATCCACTTACGTGCATTAGAAAATAACCCTAGATACAAGCTCACGCAAATCTACTTAAGTATTTGATAAACATAACAAAATGTATCACAATCTTCATGAAAGTACTTAACATGGAGTGTGTACAATTATTAAGACTTATTCCATAGAGTCGCGCATCATTATATCAATATTTCATAGATACATTATTCATCCACATCATATATCGCAATCATAAATAAACATAAGTAAACAAATAAACACAGGATTTCTCCGATAACCTTTCTTATTGATCTTCAGTTAGGATTTACAGACTCAAAACTCCCTACGCACTCAGCTGCAGGGGTCCACACACTTAGCTGCGGACTCTAGCTAGGCCTCTGCGCACTCAGTTGTAGAGCCTTTCTCTCCTATCTGACCCACTTCTCTGCGTTATCTTCTATTGACCCATTACATACTTTTTCTCAGATATTTACCTTAGACTCTCTAAGACACATCTATTTATACAATCTCATGGTCCGCGGACCATGGGTGGATCTCAAAACCGACTCAACTTTCCATAAACAAGGGGCTAAAACCCCTTTCACTCCTAATCACCTACGCGCTCTGCATCCACCAATCGCGGAGACTCTACATATTTTTACAAAAATTACATCAAAACTTGGGGTTTTAACCCCAAAACTGGCCCAAGGGACCCCATCCCAATAGGCCCCCAACACAAAGATCGCGACTCGCCCTCGAGTCACTTGGCTGGCACTGTGATCTTGCTATGAAGATCCCCAGCTCCACCTGAACTACAACAACTTTGGCAACACTCTATGTAGCTGCGTACTTGACCTCTTCTACTAGTTGCTCTGTAGTTGATCCTTCTGTGGCCATCCTAATCGTCTACTGCAAGCCCTTGAGCTTGTCTTGAATATTTGTCGAGGTCTGATAAGCTTCTTCCAACCAAGGCTCCAACCTGGCCTTAAGCAAGGCCTCCTTTTTCTGTGATGATTCCACTTGCACGAGGAGTTACTTTCCTTCCTGCAACTTGGTTAGGCGTTGCGCTAGTGCGATGGAGCACGTCGTTGCCCTGACTTCATGACACTGCTTCTGCAGCTCCCGAATCTCAGTATTCAATATCTACAAGTTTCGATTTTCTTGCAGATTAGTGACCAACTCCATGGCCTAGTAAAATATTGTTGTGCAGTCTGCAATTGTGGCATCCAGAGTAGCTAGGCCTTCCTTGATCGCAGCTCTGCCTTGCTCCCAGACCTCCGGTGGAGTCGATGGATGCATCTTCAATTGTATCTTAGTGATCTTCATGTTGAGTTCAAATTGAACTCGGTTAACTTTTTCCTTTACTTCGTGCACTCCAACAGCTAACTTCCTGACCTTCGCTTCTGGATGTGCATCTTTAAGAATATGAATCTCAGGAACAGTTTCGCATGCCTCCTCGACCGCTGACTCCAATCATGAACAGTGCGCTTGGAGCACCACCTTTTCTTCCAAAATATGTGTCTTCTCAACGAAAAGTTGCTGATTATTAACCTTCATCTCATTGACTGCATTAAGTGCTCATTGTCCCCGAAGGCGAAGCTCCTCCACGACTCCTTGTAATAGCATATGCAACAACTCCAGTTGCATCACACAAGATTCAGGCCCATCTTCAGTTCTCTATCAAGAAGGGCATGTTGTTACTCAGTGTCGGCGCGCACTAAACTTGCAAGCAAGGGGGAGACTCACACATCCATCGATGGCCACAGAATTATCTTCATGCCTATAGTTTGTCCTTGCACTGAACTGCCTACTGCACCACTCACTTTTCGACATCTGCTTGGAGCTTGGTTGCTTGGAGATGCAACTCGTGAAGATCCTTCTGCACTCCCCCAAAATTTTGTATGTATTGTTGTTCCAACTGCTGCAGTACTTCTATAGAAACGTCCTTGGCTTTATCACCGATCTCATCTAGATCACTTTCTGTGAGAACCAGGGGGTCAACCTGTATTTTCTGAGCCTTTTGCTTCTTCCTCGATCTAGCTTGTTGTTCCAATTATCACATTTTCACAAGGAAAGGGGGTGCGCTGCCCTTCCTTGCCTCCATCGCCTTGCCCTGTTTCGATCTCTGTTGTTGTTGAAGGTGACTTGTCACCTTTCTAGGTCTTTCATTGCTCCTGCTCTACCTTCTATTTGATAGCGTGTTCCTCCTCAACCCAACCCTTTTCTGCAGCATATTTCTTCTTCTGCGCATCCTGCTTGGATGCCTCCTTCCTTTTCTTTGTGGCCACACTCTCTACACCTGTGCTTGGCCCAGTAGCTAGATCTGAAGGGGCGTACCACTCGGCTGGCCAGCATGCCACGACCTCCTGCACATCAGACTCTGTTACCAAATAGGGTAAGTCATACCACTTCTATGTGGGATCCTTTCTTGCTTGAATATAGACCTGGTGGAAGTCAGCCTTAAACGCGACATAGGCTGACAACTGCGTGTGCAAGGTTTGGGACAAACTTGGGCGCTGGTTAATTGTCGTATAGAAACTCGCTTCCATCAGGACCCAAAAAATCTTAGTCTCTGTGATGCATGTGGGGTCCTTTGTAGCCCATAGGGAGGCGAACTGAGTGGCCTCTGGAATTCCTTTTTCCAAAGGAGGAAACTAGTAATCCTCCGGCGGCTCCCATGCAACCAACACAATGGATAGTAGCAGCCAAGCGTAATGAAATGGCTTGGTGTCATCTTCGGCCTCGCGAAAATTCGCGAGGAACTCTTGGCATAGGTATCGCGAGTAATTGAACAATATGCCTTTTGTGCACTGAGCTACTAGAGACACTATGGGTGTCGGATCTTCATCTGCATGACACTTCCTCATCAGCTTGCCAACCAATATTTGTGTGTCCAATTGAACTAAAGGGTTGCTTATTGAAAGGATGGAATACCCTCATGCCTTCTTCACAAGTTTATAATCGTTTTCCATGTGTTAAGCCGACTCCTTCTCTCTTGTCTTTCCATCAAACTCCTTGGTTTGATTCCAGCCTTCACGAGGCAGGTGGGTAATCCTGTGGATAAGCATATCTATGATGGGTATAGCCCCTTCTAGCCATAAACACCCATCATGTACTAGAGCGAGAAGCTGGTGTATGCAAGTTGTGTTAATTGGGGTGCAATGGTAATGTGGCACCCAAAGCAAGTTGAGCAGCCTGGATTGCTCAACACCGTCGGCCCATACCTCTATTTCCAGTGTTGTCACACCCGTGCCTTCATAGTGTATGCACTTCATGAAGTTATCTGTTGCTAACTGTGGGAACTTAGCGTGATCCACTAAATCCCAGTCCTCCATCTTCAGTAACGGGACTCATGCGAGTCGCAGACCTTCAAAAGGCACCTGCTCAGGTAGCAAGGGTGTGGAAATGATAAATTTCTCACAGTCTGGGTCTTTTGGAATCTTAGCCTTTCCCTTCCTTGGAGGGATATACTGAGGGAGCTTTGTGAGGGGCTCTGTTCCTTCAACATCAACATCTTCTATTCCCTACCTTCTTCGACCTCCAGGTCTACAACCTTTTCTTTGCCTTTTGCCGCATGCTTGTCTTTCTTTTGGGTTTGTGTCATGGTATTCTTCCTAGGGGATGCGTGTATCTATACCAGTTTCTTTTGCTTCTCCTTTTCCATGGATTTTTTTGGCCTTGGCAACCTCGGCATTGTGGGCACCATTGGCATAGCTTCAACACTGGATATTTCAGGTCTTGGGGCGTCAGATACTGCTGCTTCTGCACTCAAAGCCTCACCGGGGTTGGTGACAGTCATCATCTCCATAAACAGCTCAGGGGCTTCGATCGACATGTCTGTGTGGGCGAAGAATTCCTCCCAAAACACTCATCTCATCGACAAACATCAAATTTCAGCAAAAACTCCAAGTGTGCAAAGTGTTCTATGTTGGACCAGAACACGTAATTTATAGGGGTGTTTGAATTCAAATCCAACCATTCCCCCCAAATTTTGACCATTAATGTTGTTTTTGCGGCATATTTTCAAATATTTTCGCCTCAAATGCTGCCAGCCCGCTCCCCTTAACCATATTATGGTTGTCAAATCATGAAGAGTGACTCCAATAGTCACTTTTCTGTTGTGTTGCGCAACATCTCCCTCCATAACGCAGCTTCCTATATTGCAACTTCACCATTTTTTGCATAGCCTGCCTGTTGCGTAGTCCTCCAACCCTGGCAGTGTAGTTTATAATCTCACGCTCCCTTGCAACTGCCTGGAGCACTAGACTATCGTGTAGCCATATAGTCATTGCACAGGATCTCCTATATATAACTTTAATCAGATTCCATCCTCTCTTCTCGAAAAAGGTTCTCCATTCAGCTTTGCAAGCTGAACTACACCTCCATCTGTAATTTCTTTGATAATATATGGCCCCAACTAATGCATCTGAAATTTACCGGGAAATTTCGTGAACTTACTATCATATAACAATATCAGATCGTTTACCTTGAACATGCGAAGCTTGATGCGTCGATCATGCCATGCTTTTTCACGTTTCTTCTATAGTTGTTGATGGAATCCAACCAAGAATTGATCTTCTTCAAGCTCTATCAGTTGTGTGAGTTGTTCCTCTAGGCCTTCGTGATCTGCCATCCCTATGAGAGTTGTTATGCACAGACTGGGCACAATATACTCCATTGGCATCATAGCTTCTACACAATAGATCAGTCTGAACGGTGTTTGTCCTGTTAGTTTTTTGCAAGTAGTCCTATACGCCCATAGTACTATAGGTATGCACACATCCCAATCATTTCATTATGTGTTGCAGATATTCATTAGTGTGTTCTCCAAAATCTTATGAAGGCTTCAACAGTTCCATTTTCTTGTGGGTGATATGGTGTACTCTTCTGATGGTAAACCTGGAATTCTTTCATTATCACACTAATCGTCTCATTCAGAAAGTGTGTACCTTTGTCGCTCATCAACACTTTTGGGCAGCCAAACCTAGTTAAGACATATTCAAACAAAAAATTCGTTGTTGTATCCCATGTACAATACTTAATTGTGCCTCTACCCCTCTGGTTAGATACTCCGTTGTGATGATGATGTATCACGCACATGTCTTCTTTCCTGGGGGCTGAATTGGCCCAACAAAATCAATCACCCATTTTTCAAATGGTTGCAATGATACTTGAAGCTGTAATGGTAATTCAGCCCTTCATGATGGTATGCCCATTCCCTGACACGCATCACATGCCTTATAATACGCTTTAGAATACTTATGCAGCGTTGGCCACCATATACCTGTGCGCAAAATATTCTGTGCAGTCTCTTTTCCTACATAATATCCTCTCGTAGCCCCTCCATGAGCTTCAGTGAGAATTTAGTTCCTCTCAAAATCTGGCACATATAGTCGCAATATCTCATATGCACCCATCTTATACAGATGTCCCACAATCACTGAAAATCTTGTTGCGCGCACTACTAATTCCTTCTTTTGTTGACTTGTATACCCTTCTGTTGCCATCCCCGTAGTCAAAAAATGGATGATATCAGTAAAATGATTATCCGCTACGTGTACCGCGAAGGGTTGCGCATCTGGAAACCCTTCCTCCAAATTAGTAGGTTCCTCTCCTGTTTTGATCCGCGACAGATGGTCAAGTCCTGCATTCAACCTCCTTGGCTTCACAATGATCTCAAAGTCATACTCCTAGAAACAGCAGTAAACACTCGGCAGAACCCCCCCCCCCCCCCCCCCCTCCCCCCAACCACGGCTATTGACCTAGTATTTCAAGGTAGAGTGATCCGTGTACATCTTGAAGTGCCCTCCCAACAAATAGTGCCTGAACTTTTATAATGCATACACCATGGCCAACCCTTCGTGCTCTGTCATTGAGTAGTTCTTCTCAGCCCTCGATAATTTCCTACTCGCGAAGGCTATAGGGTGGTCCATTTCTCCCTCATCAGCGTGTGTGAATTCTGCGCCGAACGCAATGCAAGGCATTGACATGTATATGGAATTCCTTCTTCCAATCAGGGAAGACCAAGATTAGTGGAGTAACCATATTTTCTTTCAATACATCCAAACTGCATTGACATTCTTCATCGCAACATAATGTTGCGTCCTTCTTGAGCAATTTCTCCATGGGCGCGGTAATCTAAGCATAATCCTTGATGAACTTCATGTAATATCCTGTATGTCCTAGCGCCACGCACAGCTGTTTTACGTTCCTCGAGGCCTCTAGATTCACTATGACTGCAATCTTGGCAGGGTCCACCATCAACCCTTGTTTGCACACCACATGACCCAGTAGGATTCCAAAGGGGACATAGAATATGCATTGTTTCAAATTCAGCAATCTCGTATCTACGACACGTATCCAACATCAAGCATAGACTTGCTACATAGCGTTTTACGAGTCTGAACACCGTCTAGTCATCAAAGTACACTTCCAAGAACTTATGAATAAACTCCTTGAACGTCAGGATGACTATGCGAGAGAATATCACAGGCGCATTCTTGAGTCCAAATGGCATCACAGTGTATTGGAAACAACCCCACTCCATCACGAAGTTCATTTTTCTCCTATCCTCAAGCGTGACCTTAATCTGATGGTACCCCGAAAACCCATCAATGACTGAGTAGGCCTCCTACCCTCCAACATAGTCTAATACCTCATCAGTAAATGGTGTCGAAAATGGAGCTTCCTCATATCTACGCAAATCCTTATCTCACCCTTCTGCTTCTTCTCCTAAACCACCATTAGGCTCACCCAATTAGATTCTTCCACTGGTTCTATGATGCCTTCTTCCAACATCTTATCCAATTCCAAGTGAACATTTTCCTTGTACTTAAGATTCAGATGATACGACCTCTGCTTAACAGGCTTCGAGTCCGGCTTCAGATTGATTTTCATAACACCCAAGTCTCCCATTATGCCCTTCAAGTCTGAAAACTTAGTAGGGAATAGATCCTAATATTTGCAGAGTAACTCAACAACCTTATCCACAATAGCGTCGTTCCAATAATCCCCATTTTTTGCAAACTTTGGTTTTTCTTCAGTCCCAATGTTCACTTGTTTTTTAACGACGTAGTGATGTTCGTGTTGTCTATTCGTGGGTCCTCGGCTACATGATTCTCTTTGGCCTTTGGGATATTAATATTTCTTGGATATTCATCCTCCTCCTTTGTGGTCACATTATAACATTCCAGTGCATGTCACAACTAGGTGCTCTAATCTGGTTGGACCCATTCCAGAAGTTCTTGCGATATTCTGAAGATCACTGCCTTAATCTCCTGCAGAGCTTCATCAATGCTCTCGAACCCATCTTCAAAACTAAAGGTCATTAAGAATCCTTCCCCCAATATATCCCACTTTGCTGTGCCATGGCGGAGCTCTGTCTCCAAATACCAGTTCGTGGAGATTGTGTCTAAATAATGGAAAAACAAGTGTACCCACTCTGACTCTAGTTTCGTTCCATAAGCTTTAGTTCACTTCATTAGGTGATCGAAGGTTAGGTCGAGCAAACACAACCTCATCATTCTTCTATAGTCTTGCCATCCATCAAAGCTATCATTGTGCGTACCCCGCCGTACTGTTGCGAGTAGCACGCAGTTCCAGATCTAACGCTTAGAAGCAGTGATGCTTAGGGACTACACGCTCAAATGCATCCAAAAAATTATCCACGTCAGTTAAACCTTCATAATAAGGTAAATTCCTTACCTCCGACGAAATGTAGTGCATCGATTTAGTCATCATGTTGCAGTGTAGTGTAGATACTTCATGCACCTAATTCTTCCAATGCTCTAGCTCTTCATTTGAATCAGAGGTGCAGGAACTCTCCCGGTCCCATGCAATCCATCCATTTGTTGTTGGATTGATCCAGTCTTGATCTCACGATGTTGTTTTGTAGATTTGATCTAATTCATCCCCACTCACTTCATAATTGCGGACCGGTTCAGTGTAGCGCACCCCTTCTGCAAGGTCCAACAACACTAAAACTCGAAGCAACTTCTTTTCAAATGACATTGTCCTCTTCTTCAAGTTGATGACTCCATTCATGTCAATGGCCCAGTCAATTCTGAGGAGTGTGGGTATGGATTATTGTCACCAACGATCTCTATTACTTCAAAATCAGTCAGCACGCTCGCACCTTCGATACCCACTATTACTCCATGTAGTTGTCCCATAGGGATGATCTTCTGCTGGTTTGCAATTCTAAGATGGATCAGAGACCACTGCAACACATGCCTCCCCATTCTTTCCCATGTCTATTTAGGCAAGACGTTCGTGTCAGACCCTAGATCCAGAATGACCTGGCCCATCTCACAGTCTCATATTTGCACGGTGAGTCTCATCTCACGGTGTGTTCTAGTCTTATGCTTACCAATTTTTCTTAGTACATGGTGCCCATCAGGGGTGTTTTCTTTACCAACACATTTGTTTATTAACTCTTGCAGGCCTTTCACAGCTTTGCTATCGCTCAACAATTTCATGCAGGTCTCCAAGAACGTGGTAAGCATAGAGGGATCAACCTTTGTAGGCGTGTTGGTTTCTGGTACTTTGTTCTAGCTTCCCGAGGTGGAGGCGTCACCGAAGCTTTTATTGGATTCCATAAAAGTTTCCTTAGAGCATGCCAAAGCAAAACCAACTTCTTTTTCTGGGGCCTTGCAGACCCATCCATCCTCTTCAGGTTGTTTTCCTTTATCATCACCACTTGTTATTCTGCTTCTCAGCACTATGTTCACGTTTTGGTCCTCCTCACAGGGCTCAACTCTCATCATTTGTAAGTTCTGCGTAGGTTTCTGTGGTTTTTCCTTTTTCTCCTGCATCTAGCTATCAGCAACATGCATTCTTCTATAGTGTGATCAAACTAGATGCATTATTGAAATGATGGGTGTGTCTAATTCTGACACTCCGCACATAGTGCCCGGGTGTTCCGCAGTTGTAACAAATAACCTAACCCCGACCTCTACCAGGCCCTCCTCCTCGGCTCCATCCTCATCCCTAATATCCTTCATGTGCTCCCCTAGCGCCCTGTTTTGGAGGCCGAGTTTATACTTGCATGCAATAGGTAGGTGTTCTTTCCATCATTAATTCATAGTTGCGACAATGGCCCTCATCATGGCCTACTGATTTCTAGAAGTCGCAGAACAATTGTTGTGGTGTCTTAACGAACTTTTGAAGCAAATGACAATTATTCGTTGCGTATCTTCCAGCCACCTGACAAATAGCACACCATAGCCCCCATGCTCGATCCTGATGGAGATTTTGGTCTCAGGGGAATTGGTCCCCTTCCTGTGATATAGTTTGTAAATACAGGACAGTGCTCTTTATCATGCCCATGGCTCTTACATTTCAGACACCAAACTTCTGCGGGCACCTCTAGCTTAGCCTCCTTGTCTTTTTTCAAGATCTAAAATTCTAAGCATAGGCTCTGTAACTGAGAATGGATTTGTTGTAACCCCAAGGTCGCATACTACACAAGCGTCGCATGCAACCTCCTTGCGATTTTTAGGGCTTCTGCCTCAGTTCCTATCTTCGACTACGACAAAGCAATCCTCAGGTGGGGTAGAAGCAAAGTTATAAACCACTTGCGGTGCTGACCATCTGTGAGCTGCATATTAGCTTCTCAAATTAGACATTTCAACCTTTGATCTAATTCCCAAGGTGTCTCATCAACCCTCATCGTACTGACTGCGAGTCAGACTTAGGCTTACTAAACTCTTTGTTTAGAGAAACCTTAGTCTTTGCTCGGGTTGCCACAAGATGGTCAGAACAATACTTAATTTACGACGTTAGCGCACGATCCTGTAGAGCGGTAACCAACTGCGCCTTCTTTATATTTTCATTAGTAATTTGTTGCGCTGTCCACACAGCATTCGCAACAAACCAAAACTAATGTGTATCTTCGCTCCCTATATCCTTGAAAATTGGCAACTTCATTGTGTTCGACATGTTGAATGGCAATGGTGGTGGTGGAGGTGTGGGCGAAGGTGTATGTGGTGGAGGTGGAGTGGATGGATGATGTGTCCATGGAAAACCCTATCTTATCAGCTAAACAATGCTTCACAATGAGGCCCGTACCGCTCCCTCGTCATCGCTCGAAGGAGGTCCAATCAATGGACTATATTCAAGTCTTGATTTCTCTCGATCTCTGGAGAGTTTTCCATTTTGCGTAGCTCTGAACATCAAGGAAATGGAATAACTCATTTCTCACACAAGTGCATCTTAATCCAGGTATTCAAAGATCTCATATACTTACCTCACGGTCCTTTGAAGAAGTGTTGCTCTGCTTCGTAGTAGTTGACTGAGGTATCAACTGCGAATTTTGTAACAAATCCTCCTATAATTCGATCAAGTCAGTGATCAATAACGCGCGTGATCTTGTCTTCAGAGGCTTCTAATCATCGCACTAGTTTCGGAGTCCACACTATTGGATCGTCAAGCTTCCACCTCCCTTGGGCGTCTGCCAACTTAGCTAACCACTTGTACAATTTGATCGGGAAGGTACAAAAGAAAATTTCGCGTATTTCCATATACAAATATTTGTCCAACCACTACTCCTTTGAAAGGCGCGGATTCCTATTCTCCCATGTTGCAAATTCGTGAATATTTTTATCCAACCACTTCTCAATTTGCTTCTTGGTCATATTCCAGGGATGTGACATCACACATCTCCTTCAAGCAAATCCTGGTCCTGACAACAGAACCATTTGTTGGGTTATGGGGTCCTGACTCAGGTTCAGAGTTAATTGCGCCAACCAACAAGTCCCTACACTACTGGCCCTTTTGGCAACAACCTGCGTAGCGCAGGTTGCAATCTTACCCGAAGCAGTATGGGGGGATGCAAGAACCAAGTTTCTGCATCTAGAGATGAGTGTGATGTCTTTTAGTGCTCTAGATCTGCCTTCGCGCAGATCTATAAGCCCCTAGGTCTTGGTATTGCAACTCTACTAAACGGCCTTTAGACCCTCACGAAGGTCCACAGTTGGTCTTTACGGACCCTTAATAGTTGCATTATCTCTTACGCGCATCAGAAAATAACCCTAGATATGAGCTCACGTAGATCTACTAAAGTATTTAATAAACATAACAAAATGTATCACAATCTTCGTGAAAGTACTTAACATGCAGTGCATACAGTTATTAAGACGTATTCCATAGAGTCACACATCATTAGATCAATATTTCATAAATACATTATTCATCCACGCCATATATCGCAATCATAAATAAACAGAAGTATAAAAATAAACACAGGAATTCTCCGATAATATTTTTTACTAATCTTCAATTAAGATTTACAGACTCAAAACTACCCTGCGCACTCAGCTGCGGACTCTATCTAAGCCTCTGCGCACTCAACTGCAGAGCCTTTCTCTCTTATCTGACCCACTTCTCTGTGCTATCTTCTATTGACCCATTACATACTTTTTTCTCAAATATCAATCTTATACTCTCTAAGACACACCTATTTAAAGCCGACTCTTTACGTAAACAAGGGGCTAAAACCCCTTTGACTCCTCATCACCTACATGCTCTGCATCCACAAATTGCGAAGGCTTTACATCTTTTTACAAAAATTACATCAAAACTTGGGTTTTTAACCCCAAAACTAACCTAGGGGACCCCATCCCAACAAGTATGAACATTCTTATCTCTAACTGAAGAGGAAGCTTTAACTTCCTAGTACTCTAGAAAAGCATTAATTTTATGAGGAAGATACAACTCCTAAAATAATGCTCCAATGCCCTGGTTTACCAACTCCAATTAGAAGGATGCTCAAATGCCCTAATTTTATCAGCCTCGACTAAATGGATGCTCTAACACAACCCTACAACCCTAAAGTATTTTCAGGCTCCTACCTGAAGGAGACTTCACTCTCTTGCCTTGCACCACCTAACCACCTTGAAAATATAAAATAGAGAAATAATTATGGCCTCTCATACAACAAAAAATGACTCACTTACAAAGATATTCTATTGAAACATCTTGTTATTGAAATACTTGGAAATCCTTCAAGTTTCATATCTGAAATATACTAATGTAAATTGTACCACTATTGTACTTGAAATTGCCTTTTAAGTTTGTTGATGTCTCCCACTAATTGTTAAGGATATGCCTACAAAAGTCTCCTTACTATTAATATTATGCCTATGATTGATGTTGTTGTAGATGGAACCCCCTTCTATTGTCTTCAATGATTGACAAAGTAAATCTTTTATGTTCTCAAGCGGGCCATAAATCTTTTATGTTCTTCAAACTCGGTACAAACATCACATCCTTGAGATTGAGAGGGGAGTCAGACTCCCTCTGAAAAATAACTATACCAATACCAGTCACACTATACCTTCCATCATCTCCCATCTTGATGTGCATATGGAGATCCTTCTCCTCTAGTCACTAAAAAATTCTTTGTTCCTCGTCATGTGGAATGGTGCACCACTATCCAGATACCACACACTACCCATCATTGTGATTTCTATGCATACAATGAGGGTAAAATGAAATTCTAACTTTGAAGCCAAGGCTTCACCCGCTGCTCCTCCCGCGGTCTTCTTGCTTGCCTTCTTGTGCGGACACTTTATTGCATAGTATCTGAATTCATGATAGTGAAAGCACTTGATTTTGGACAAGTTTTCTTCTTGCCCCCTTAACTAAAATATGCTTTGGATTGGGATTTATTCCCTTTCCCTTTCTTTTCCTTTCCATCCAAAGCATAGTTCTCTTCATCCTCACCCTTGGATGAGGTCCCGTCTTTGGTGTTCCAACTTATCTCCTCCTGTACCAAATCGGACCAAAGGCATTCCCAATTTGGTAGCTTCTCTCTATCGTTCATCGAATCTTGGTAGTTCTGCCATCTCTTGGGAAGGCCTGGAATGGCTAGGCTCACCAAATCATCCTCTGCTACAGTAACAACAACTTGACCAGGTTCATCACGATACAGTGTGAACCTGCTCATGTACTATGGGATGGTCTCGTTCCTCTGCATTTTGATATTTTGAAGCTTGTCTTTGAGTGCTAATTTCCTGTGGTCACTAC
This sequence comes from Pinus taeda, assembly GCA_000404065.3. Lineage (NCBI taxonomy): Eukaryota > Viridiplantae > Streptophyta > Pinopsida > Pinales > Pinaceae > Pinus > Pinus taeda. The sequence goes on along the minus strand of APFE030595171.1, from coordinate 7,881 downwards.
TATTCTGGAACAAATCTGTTAGTGCTTGACACATTGCATACAGCATCTCTTTCCCATGGAGATTATGGACAATATGGTCTCGTACTCCCTCCAATATGATCCTCTGCGCCTTGTCAACGCACTTCTTCCAATCTGCTAGATTCTGAGCATCAACTGTTGTTGGTTTCAAAATATCATTATCAATTAATTCCTTCAACCGATTATCCTCCAGTACTGTCTCCATGTGGTCCTTCCATACAACATAATTCAAGCTTCCCTCAAGGGCATACTCAATCCTTAGTCCATTGAAAGCCATCTTCTCAATCCTCAAGAAAACTTGCAACTAGATCTGCAACCTCAAACCTCCTGCAATGACAACTTTGAACTCTCTGCTCTATAGTGATTCCATCTTTGATACCATGTATAAATTAATGTATAGATTCAATACTGCTCATGAAATTTTCTAAATCATAAGACTTTAAGCTACTTTACTGATATGTGGAAGTTAATTCACCAACTAAAGCAAGAACCATAGACATGCAAAAGGAAACATCACACCTGCACAAAAATTTATCTATGGGAAAGCAATCGCTCAAAACCCTTTATTATATGTATTTCATTAATCATATAATATAGAAGAAATACAATGCTTTCTCAAGCTTGAGCACACACTGCAAGTTTATAGTTTATCCCTATGCCGGACGGAATGAACCTGGCCCAACACTTAGCCAATTTCAAGCCTTCCTAAGCTCTTATTCCTTGTGTTTCTCACTTGGGAAATTGCCCCTATTTTTTTAGAAATTTCACACCAACAAATGCACAATAGTCTTAGGTCAATCTATGACTAATGCACCACCTGTACACATGGAAATATGATACAACTGATAGCACATTTCCTTGGAATTTTCCATCTCAAATGGGTAACTTGAATTCTTTGCATGCAACAATTATTTTGGGTTGATTGATCAACTAACTGGTTGATCACTAAGTGTGGTTGAAGTTCCACTACCACAACTTGATCTCCACTAATTCTTCTGATAGTTAGAACTAGTTAAACTGACAATAACTCAAATTATTTGAAATAGATTGCTAAAAATTAGCAATCAATCATGTAAAACTGAACTCAAGCTTCTCCAACTCGAATATATTGAGTTAACTGGGTGACAATAGCTGTAACCCATTGGCCACAAATATGATCTTGTGTTTCTCTATGCTTTCGTCTACTGCATGCTTTACTTTGTAAAGCCATATCAAACCAACCACTGATTTGTCTACTGGTCTTGGGACCACTTCCTAAACATTGTTTCTGACAATGGAGTCATATTCCTATACCATAGAATCAACCCATGCAGGTTTCTCTAAAGCTTCCTCGGATGAGGATGGCTTAATAACTACAAGCTCACTCATCAAAGCCATGTAGCTAGTGTACCAATCCGGGGACCTCCTCTGTCCACGCTCTGATGTGGGTGCTCCCACATTCTCTCTTGCATCTTGCGATAATTTATCAGCTTCCATGCTACACTTGCTTCCTTCTTTGGATGTATTTGCTTGAGTGGATATCTTTACTTGAGTGGATTTCTCCACTCTTTGCCCCTCTACTTTTGGATGCTCCACAACTTCATGAGGTTCTTCCTTTGGAGCCAACAGATCCTAATCAGGTTGCAACTGAAGCTCCCTCTCAAGAGAACACCTCATATCCTTCTCCTCATCAAATTTCACATCCCTTCTGACCACTGTCATCCTAAGGGATGGAAAGTACACACGATAGTTGTGACATGTTTCTGTGTACCCTACAAATATGCCCAAATCTGTTGTCGACTCTAGCTTTTTCCTTGCTTCTTTGGAAACATGAGAGTAAACTAATGATCCAAAGATCCTGAAGTGTGACACATTTGGTTTCTTCCCTAAAAAAGCTTCCTTTGGTGTACTCATGCCAAGAATCCTGTGAGGACTTTTGTTCTGCAAATAGAACATTGTGTTGCATGCTTCAACCCATAAGTGTAGTGGTATGCCTTGGTCATGCTACATCGCCCTGTTGATAACATAACACTTTTGTTCTTCCTCTCAATTATGTTGTGGGTTATGGGGTGTTGTCAACTCCCGTCGAATGCCTTCCGTTGCACATAAATTTTTAAACTCATTCGATACGTACTCACCTCCGTTATCGCTCTTGGGAGTCTTCACTTTCTTTCCATTTTATTTCTCATCAAGTGCTTTAAATTCAACAAATTAGGAGAATCTCTGGTCTTTCTTTGGCATTAGTAGATCCAACACTTCCGTGAGAAATCATCTACAAATATAACATAATACTTGTGCTTGGAAGTGGAGGTTGTCAAGAAAAGTGCACAGACATCAGAATGGATCCTTTCAAGGACTACATGCGCCTTGTTATCCATTTCATTGAAGGTGGATTTTATGTACTTCCCCAACGTACACCCATTGCATGTATGTCGCTGCTCTAGTGTTCCTTTGGGGAGGCATATAGAAATTTGCTGCATGGTATTCAAAGCGCCATGATGTAAATGGCCAAGTCTTTTATGCCATAATTTGTTGACATCTTGATTCTGCACCTTCTCTGCTTTTGTGCTCAATGTTGCACAGTCTTCTACATTTAATTTGTAGCGGTTCTTCACTCGAACCCCAATTTGCTTCACTTGTATAGTGGCGATGTTTCTTAGGAAATCCTTCCCTTTACTAAATATCACATCATAACCATGGTCTTCCAGCACAACTACATAAATTAGATTCTTCTTCAGACCCATTATAAACATCACATCCTTGAGCCTGAGAGGGGAGCTAGACTCCCTCTGAAAAGTAATTGTACCAATATCAATCGTGTTATATTGTAACACCCTCCTTCTACATTTACCCAAGTTAACCGATTCACTAGGGTAAACATGTTACGAGAGGCTACTATGATCTGATTCAACCCCCCATGTACAGTTAAGGAAGTGGAACCAACAAAACACAACCACTTTGATCTTCTACACATGTTACAAAACCTACACGAGCCAACCAACCTTTCCAGGTGATCAACCCTTGAGACAACTTAACATTTTACTAACCTAGGGCCTTAGTCGCTCCCATGCCATGGGAATGCATGCGACTAGAACCCTCCAGCCGCTCTCATAGCAAGGGCATGCAAGCGACTAGGGTCTTTTCAGCTAGTTCAAAGCCAACAACCTCTGATTCTGTGCCACTTTTCAGGGCCAATACTCAGGCCACTGCCCAAAAATTCATGAAACCTTTAGGAATGAAAAGTAACATCAAAACAATGATACTAAAGAAAATACTTGACTAGACTGTGTTGTTAGCCACAACCCCCCATCATTTTGTCACACAAAATATGGGGACCCTTTATTAAAATTTTAAGACACTAAAAATGAAAAAAAATATTTCTTTTCAATAAAACATTTTCATTTTTACAAAACCTTTGATTTTATTTCTTAAAAGACAAAAAAAAATAAAATAATAATAATAATAATAAATAAATAAATATAAATAAAAATAAAAATTGTTAATAAAATCTCATAACCAAAGTTTCATACTTAGGTTTTTTTTATTAAAACCCAAGTATTAAACCTTGATTATCAAAAACAAATTTTAGACAGCCCTCAAGACCAAGACTATACTTAGACTTTAAAAGCCTTAAATGTTAAACAATATGGGTTATTCAATAAAAATAATAAATTTCGAAGGTTAGTCCTTATCGCTTCCCTGCATCACAAAGAAACAATACACCATGGTTAATGCCCCCTAAAGAATTGTGATTGCAATATTCATCAACTGGACTTTGTAGGAATTTACAGGGTAAGTTCCTCAGACAGAACACCAAAGGACACCACTCACAAACAGATCACAGATCAATGCACCAATATTTTTGACGTGGTTAAAACCCTCAAAGAGGGAAACAGTCCACGGCCTGAGCCAACGCGGCCACTTCAGGAAATTTATTAATAAAAGAATGAAAATTTACATAAGCTTCTCTCGTGAACAATTAACCTCCAAATGACCCTCCATGCCCTTTAAATAGAGATCATGGATCAATCGGGTGTTAAGCCACGGATCAAGTGTCGATAATACCGAGGAGAGAATGAACCGTCGGATCACTACATATCGTGACCATCGGGTTGTAAGTTACAAAAGTACATAGTAAAGAAACACACTTTACCTAACTATATACTAGACCAAGTTATACTTAACTATTCCTATGTGTCAGAATATCCTAACATCCCCCCTTAAGAACAACTTGGGATAGGATTGAAGGATTTACAAATATGACACAATAGGAGAAGGAAGGAGGCACTAGAGCCTATCCCCCCTTAGTGACAACTTCCTGAACTCCAAGCATATATCGAAGTTTAGTGAACTTCGCCTCTGTGAGAGCCTTTGTGAAGATGTCTGCAACCTGATCATCTGTTGAACAATATTGCACTTCAAGAACATGGTCATGAATGAGTTTTCTGATGAAGTGCATGTGTAGTTCAATGTGTTTGCTGCGCTAATGCTGGACTGGATCTTTGCATAGCTGAATGGCACTTTGATTATCACACCAAAGTGTGGTTGGATGCTGCTGCTCAAAGCCAAATTCTGATAGGATCTGACGAGCCACAAGGCTTCCTTACTAGCTTCCACGGCACCACGATACTCTGCTTCTACTGATGAAAGAGAAATGGCAGCTTGTTTCTTACAATCCCATGTAATAGGTCCTGAACCAAGAGTGAAGACATAACCGGCAGTAGACTTCCGATCATCAAGGTCACCAGCCCAATC